>OMLC01037305.1:0-10372 GCA_900302585.1 Regalecus glesne
TAGATGGTGGAGACTGTAGAGTCCTGGTCTGTAGATGGTGGAGACTGTAGAGTCCTGGTCTGTAGATGGTGGAGACTGTAGAGTCCTGGGCTGTAGCTGGTGGAGACTGTAGAGTCCTGGTCTTTATATTGTGGAGACTGTAGAGTCCTGGGCTGTAGATGGTGGAGACTGTAGAGTCCTGGTCTGTAGATGGTGGAGACTGTAGAGTCCTGGTCTGTAGATGGTGGAGACTGTAGAGTCCTGGTCTGTAGATGGTGGAGACTGTAGAGTCCTGGTCTGTAGATGGTGGAGACTGTAGAGTCCTGGTCTGTAGATGGTGGAGACTGTAGAGTCCTGGTCTGTAGATGGTGGAGACTGTAGAGTCCTGGTCTGTAGATGGTGGAGACTGTAGAGTCCTGGTCTGACGTGTTGACTCTCCTGTGTTGTTCCATCCTCTTGGCCAGTGTCTGTCTGGTCTCCCTGATGGACAAGTCCCTGTAGTCCTCCATCATTAACATCAGACACTACATTACTCTGATGGTGTTCTGGGGTGTGAAAGCAACTGAGACCATCGTGTCTCAGTTGCTTTCACACCCCAAAACACACCGCGTCAAAAGTTGGTCCACCCCACGGATCGGGTCCCCTGGGCACATCCTCTGATGGGGATGTTTCAGATGGCTCAGACTGAAGATTTCACCTCTTTGAGTGATGAAACCTTTTCTGAATAAACTTCTGATCCAGTGGAACCGATTCACCTTCTTCGTTATTCATCAATTCATCTATTCAAGGAAATCTTTTGTCTGTATTCCCACAGGTGAAGCAAAACAAATTCAGGGGGAGGTTCAAGTCTGAGGCACCTTTCAGTTACAAAGCCGTCCATCCCTACACCAGTCTGGAGAAAGTAGGGGTTGATTCTGCCACATTTTCAGTGATTATAGGCTTACCGTCTTAACACTGGATTACACATAAAACCATTTCTGTGTCCTCTTTGCTAGTTTGAAAGAGAGATCAGACAACTGGAGGAAGAGATATTCAAACTGCAGGAGTCCACAAATCTGTTTGAGGTTTCTATTCCTGATTACCGAGAGATCAAACTGTGCCGACGGGAGCTTGTCATCCTCAAAGACCTCTGGGACATCATCGTATTTGTCCAAGTAAGCAGCTTATTGTCCATCTACTGAAGAGCATTTGGTCACTGTTATCACTGCATTAGTAAGTTGGCTGTTCTCAGGGTAGTTCTCAAATAACCCCTCTCATAACCCCACACAAACTCACTCGCCTGTCAAATGGGAGCCTTGTATAGACTCCTTCAATATAAACGTGATCCCACAGCCTCTAAGTTTCCTTAGCAACCAGCCTCAGCCCGTTGCCTTCGTCCATTTGTCTTTATCTGTGTAGAGCAGCATGGAGGACTGGACAAGGACCAAATGGAGGCGGATATTCGTGGACCAGATGGATGCGGTTTTGAGGGGCTTTGCTAAGGTGAGGTCATAAAGGGTCCTCATCACACCATCATGTCTCTCCTGCTGCCTCGCTCTCATGCACTGCTGATGCTGGGAACAGATGCACCCCTCAATAACTAATTGTGTTTACCTGCCTTGTGTTCGTGTAGGACATGCGGAAACTTGACAAGGAGGCCCGTGTGTGGGATGTGTACTGTGGCTTGGACCTCTATGTGAAAAACCTGCTGACATCACTACGGGTTGTCAGTGAGCTTCAGAATCCGGCCATACGAGACCGTCACTGGACTCAGCTGATCAGAACCACCAAGGTGTTTAACTGCATGTGGTGCAGGTTTTTACTGGGAGCTAGGATACAGAAAGACAGACTTAAAGATTAATGATTAATAATCACACATGACCCCTAACCACTTCCAATGAGCGGGCTGACCCCTTGAATGGCTGACACTGCTGTTAGTGTGTGCGCGCGTGTGTGTGTGTGTGTGTTGGATGAAATCTGGGGCAAATGTCTTGTTTGTGAAGCATTACGGCTAGAATAGTGCCATGTAAATGCAGTCCAAACACAATCCATTTACATTTATCGAAACAACCAAAATCTATTCTCTATTCCAAAAAAGTGGCTTTTATTAGAATTATATATATATATATGTGTGTGTGTCAGTGTGTGTGTGTGTGTGTGTGTGTGTGGGTGTGTGTGTGATAAAATTATTTCTTTGTGCATAGATGGAATTCACAATGACTGATGATACAACTCTGGAGGACCTCCTGGCCCTGCAGCTCTATTTGTATGAAGAGCAAGTTCGCACCATAGTGGATAAGGCCGTCAAAGAGATGGCCATAGAGAAGGTTATTCCTCACTTATCGTTGGACCATGGTCAAACAGCATGCTGTCAAAATTAACGATGACTTAGAATTAGTTCATCCAGCCTTGTAACCCACATGACGCTGTTGTTTTAGTCGCGTCTGTTTTTGTTCTTTATCAATATTTGGTTTTTCAGAGCATTTGCAGTTAAGCTGATTTTTCTCATGTCTAATCTGCCTGATTTCCGTAGGCTATCTGATAAAGCTGTGTTAAGACATCATCATACAAAAACTTTATTTAGACATATCCAGCAATACGGAAATAACTTGGGGACATTCATTTACTCCTGTAGATGTTTTGGCCCCTTGCTGCAAATCCCCACAGTGAGCTCTAATGAGTCACAGAATAATATTCTCTATCCACAAAATGGAAACTTTGAGTATTTAAAAAAAAAGGCTAAATTTATTCTAAATCTCTGAGAACCAGCTAATGAACACATAACAGCTGGACAGATGCGACAAGCTAAACCAAGGACATGTCACCAACATGACCACGCTCCTTTTAGCATATTCTCTGTTATCCCCAAACACCATGTAGATAACAGAATATACCTCATACGTGAGTCAACATCACACTGTCCACTACTTTCATTTCAGATTATCACAGAGATACGTCAAATATGGGCCTCAATGGAGTTTTCTCTTGACTACAGAGCCTCTGTTCCCCTGCTGAAATGTGATGAGCGTCTCATTGAGACTCTTGAGGACCATCAGGTAAAACGTTCAGATTTACTCTGGAGTTTATGAGCCACTGAATCTCCCTTGCCCCACAGTACAGGACTGAATAGCCTGTCCAACGTCTTGAAAAACACAAAACCAACTCTTGCCTATAACCCTCATGAAGTGATACTTCAGACCTGCTCTCTGCGAGGACAGGGCTGTGGCTGGGCCGTATTTATTCAGTGTCAGTGTTACTGACAGTGTTGAATAGACGTGAGAGTGCAGGGGGAGGCATCCTCTCAATGTCTAACAGCACGACTGCAGAGAGAAAGCTGAAGAAAGCAGAGGTCCCTATTGGGAGCTGTGATTTATGGCTGTGCTGAGAGAGGGGACATTGTTGCTCTGCGATGGTCTTTGTATCTACACAGCACATGTGATGGTGGGGGAGGAGGTGACGGTGGTGGCAGGAGGGGGTTCTAGCCAGCAATTAAAAGTTTCTTTATTGACTATGTCTTTGTGCAGACTGAACAGCTCCCTCCCCACATTTTCCTATGTTCTCTGTAGTGGGTAACTCTGACGGAGACATGGATAAAAAAAGCATACAATTCAAATTGATATCCACCATTGTAGAAATACTGGACATGTGGACGGCTGGTCTGGGCATCGCTTATGTACCGAGAGGCTCAAATAGATGAAGCAAGGCAGAGCTGGAGATGTCAGTTCAATAGCTTTGTCTGTTTGATTGCTCAGTCACCAAACATCACATAGTATATTATTCATATATTTATGGTGAACTGTTCAGGGTGTTTCACCGTCATTTGCCCAATGATTGCTGGCTCAAACATGACGTCAGGTAAGCAGTTCATGATGGATGGGTTAATATAGATATAAAACATAAATTAGCTGGCTTGAAATCATACCATTCATTGTGCAAATAATAATAAAAAATGTACTTAAACAAATAACGGCAATTAAAATCCAACACATAAGAAATACTGTAAAGAGCTCACACACACAAAAATACATAGATTGTAATGGAAACAATACTGTCCAACATGCATCCTTGCTTTCCATCTTATGAGTTGGCATTCTGCAGCCAGACCCAACAAAAACCTTCAAATTGAGCATTTGATGGCAAAACTCTAGTGAGTAGAGAAAGATCTGGTGCAGGAATATACCTTTTGTTGCTGAATTATGATCCATCTTGGTCGTTTAATAGATGGTTTTTACATTTCGGTGTGATTGGGATTATAATCTCTGAAACCCTGTGATTAAAACACCTACCTGTCACAAAATACCATCACCTTTCTACAAAGTAGCCACTGGGGAAATCTTTGGGTTCATCATGTGTGATTTGGTAAAAGTCCCACTCAGTGATGTCAGACTCTTGCAATCAGATTTCTATGCATGACAGTATACAGTGGCACGCAGGTTTTCCTTGTTGTTCAGTCAAGATTCTGGCCTCCAAGCGAATGCCTCTTTCACAGTGCTTTACACCTGTATCTCCCACCCCTCCAGGTTCAGCTGCAGGGTGTCTGTCAAAGCAAGCACGTGCATCACTTCCTATGCCAGGTGTCAGCGCTGCAGAAACGGTTAACGGTGGCAGACTCAGTGCTCATGACCTGGATGGATGTCCAGCGGACTTGGGCCTACCTGGAAAACATCTTCACTGGCTGTGATGACATCTGCCATCAGCTGCCTGCAGACACGCACAAGTTCCATGCCATAAACTCCGACTTTCAGGTCCCTCTCTCATTCTTGTAGTGTGTGAAATACCCTCTGGTGTTACATGGATATGTTGCTTTGGTTTCATCCCATTCCCCATGTGCTGTATCTGTTGGATTGTTTCTTCTCTCAATGCAGCAACTCACAGGCTTGTAAAGGAAATCATTCACAAGCTCCTTCACATCCGTCTACCCACCTCAGCGCCTAAAAGGGGTCAGGTCCCAAGTGTTCCGTATGATACAAAGCTTTTGTCAGGTCCCCTGTGGATACACTGCCCAACTCTGCAGAAACCAAGTTCACCTGGTCCCTACCAGCTTTTTAAGACTCAACAGCTTGGTGCTTGATATCAGTTGTTCTTTCCTGTCTTCATCAGGAATTAATGCGAGACAGCGCTGAGACCAAAAATGTCATCGAGGCCACCAATAAACCACATCTGTTTGAGAAACTAGAGGATCTACAGAACAGGTTCAATCTTGTTTCAGTCAGAAGAATTCAGCCCTTCGGTCTTGTATTCTGGCATTTTGTTTAATATGTTGTGAACATTTCTCGGCTCAGTATTTCCCAACTCTCTCTTCACAGGCTGGCTTTGTGTGAAAAAGCTCTGGCTGAATACCTGGAGACAAAGAGACTTGCCTTTCCACGCTTCTACTTCATCTCCTCCGCAGACTTACTGGACATCCTCTCCAAAGGCAGTCGTCCCAAGGAGGTATGTCAGAAGACTGGAGCTTAGGTCCTTGTCATTCTGATGGGGGGTAAGTGATGAGCAGCATTACTTCAGAGCCAGACAGTCCATCCATGTGGGCTTTGATGTCTGCCAGGCTTCTTGTGTGGGTGTCCTGAGGTGTAAACTACTTCATTGAACCAGACATCATAGATTATAGAGCAAAAAACAGTTGTTGCAGACCTCCCTGCAAACCCGGGGGTGTTTTTGGTGAAGATGTAAAACATGTTGATGCCACTTGTCTGATAGTCCTGTGGTAAAGCTCTGGAATGTGTAAAGTCTTTCCTTGTCTTTTGCAGATAACATGTCACCTCTCAAAGTTATTTGACAACATGTCAGATCTTGAGTTTCTCGAGAACAAGCAGGTGGACGTTTGTAAGGTCGCTGTGGGGATGTACAGCAAAGAGGGGGAATATGTCCCCTTCCAGAAGCAGTGTTTCTGTGATGGCCCAGTAAGATCAGAACCAGTACCATGTCAATATCTGATATTGTCAGAGTATTAAGATCAGGTTTAAAGGAAGAACATCCCCACTGAGATTGAACATGTCTTGGATAAGGTGGAGGTATGGCTGACCTGCCTGGAGAGCACCATGAAGGAGTGTGTCAGGTGTCACCTGACGGAGGCGGTGTCCATGTATGAGGACAGGTCCAGGGAGCTCTGGGCTTTGGATTTCCCTGCACAGGTGGCCCTAACTGGATCTCAGGTCTGGTGGAGCAACGATACAGAGCTAGCATTTCACAGGCTGGAGGAAGGCTTTGAGACTGCGCTGAAAGACTATAACAAGAAACAGGTATGCTTTATGAGGATTTAATCCACTCACATGACAAACGTAGTGATTAATTTCAGCCACGTGCATTTCCTAGACAAATACAACACTGGAACAAAAAAGCTGTGATCATCTCCAAAGTTCTTTCTGGAAACCTTTACCATAAGAACACATCTCTTCCTTCTGTCAGCAGCAGTCATATACGTATCCAAGTAAAAGTGATACAAAATGTCCTGGAAATAGGGCAGCGTAGCTCAGTAGGGAGGCTGGAAAGTTATAGTTCAATCCCTGGCCCGTGCAGAAAGCATGCCGAGGTGTCTTTGAGCAAGACACTGAACCCCTGACTGCTTCCTGAGGGCTTCATGGCTGCTGCACTGACTCCTCGTACACAGTAGGATGGGTTTACTGCAGGGAACACATGCCGCTGACCTTAGTTGTGTGGCAGATAAACTCATCTTCTTCCAAATGTCCCAGAGAGTGACTTCCTCATAAGAGCTGAAACCTAGAATAGGCCTCAACATGTTGTTAATACCTTGTCTTCTAGTTCAAGTGCAAGTCGAGTAAATCTCTCTCTTCTCCTGGATCGTCCTTGACTCTGTGCCTTTGAATGAGCGCTTCAGTGGAGCCAGTAGTGATGCAAATGGATGCATTGTGTTTTATGAAGCTGACAAGTTGCTTGAACATCTTGACTAGCATGGATCTGTGTTTGACCATGAGTATCTATTGCCAGCTGCTTACCAGCATTCCTCAAGTAGATCTAACTCGACTTGTATATCTGTCATATAAGAGGAATCTTCTGTGAAAAGCTTGTCAGTCTTAAACTAGTCATTGTCAATATAGACAAAACATTATTGTCTATGCATCCATCCATCCATCTATTATCAACCGCTTATCCGAAGGCAGATTGTGGAGTCATGCTGGAGCCTATCCCAGTGTTAACTGGGCGAAAGGTGGGAAACCACACTGGACAGGGGAAGGGTTCCCATTCCATTACAGGACTTGATGATTTTAGTGGTTCAGTGACTTGCTCGAGGACACCTTGACATGCTTTCTCCAGGAGCTGTGGGTTGAACCACCAATCTTCCGAATGCAAGATGACTGCCCTACCTCCTGAGCTATGCCGCCCCGTGTCTAGACAGATTCTTTTGAATGAGCTTTTGATGGCTATTAAATACATGGTGCTAGTGTGTGGTGCCCTGAAATCTGTTTGGTTTAGACTCCTGAGGCACTTTGAGAACAGGACCCCCTCAAAACCCAAACCCCTGCTGGTAAAAAAAGAAAAGCACAGGGGCTTTGGCACCAGGCTTTAGGCTGGACCTGTCATGTCCTAGACATTGAAATTGCAGAGGGATCAGTCATAAATCACAGCAGCAGTTTGTACCCAGTTGTTATTTTTACTCAAGTAGCCCATGGAGGCATTATATTGTGCACCTGTGGTGGAGGTGGGCACGGCTGTCAGAGATTGGCCACCTGTTCTATTATCTCCACACTGGAGTCAGTGACCTTAGCTAAAGGTTTGTGTGGGAGCAGTGTTGTGTGGCTGCGCTCACGCTTGGCGTATTATCACTCTTGTCAGTTTCATCAGCTCTACTTAAGGTTAGCATGTCCTTGGCCGCTGTTTGAATAATCTTTCCGCCACCCCCCCACTCCTCCACCCCCACAGCCCACTGTACCCACACTGATTGGATCTGCTGTCATACAGGAGTGGTGATAAATGCAAGCCTACCGGTGATGTTTTGGTCAAAACAGGAGTTCGAGATTACTTCTCATTTGCTTTACACTTATAAAGATTCTGAATACTTAGTTCATATTATTGCATGCGGCTCATACACAGGCACACGTGGGTGCATGCACACACACACACACACACACACACACACTTGCAAACACAAGTACACACGCACACACACACACACACCCTCATACATGCACAAACACAAACATACGAGGACCGACTAGCTCATATGCTGTGTGATGAATGGGGTGCCTGCATACGTCTGTACTGGGACTGGTGACCTTGGTTTGTAAGAGCATCGCTGTTCCTGAGAGGAACAAACAACCTGAAGAAGATTATGTTTTGTCTGGTCTACGACCACCGTGAACACTGCATTCCTGAATCAGGTGGGCATAGCTGGCTCAAATGTATCCATCTATCCCTCCATCCATTCATTCATTCATCTATCGATCCTCAACCCCTTTATCCAAAGATGGATGGTGGGGTCATGCTGGAGCCTATGCCAGTATTCTCTGGGCAAAAGGTGGGGAAACACCCTGGACAGGGTGCTATTTGATTGCAGGGCTTGAGCAGTTAGCAGTTCTGTTTCTTGCTCAAGGACACTTCAACATGTTCTCTGCAGGGGCCGGGGATTGAATCACCAATCTTCTGATGACTAGAGGACCACCTTACCTCCTGACCTATAATCCAGGTATGGAAATCACAAAAAAGAGGTGAATCAGTTCAACTGGATCAGAAGTTTATTTAGAAACGTTTCGTCATGAGTGAGTCTAAATAAACTTCTGATCCAGTTGAACTGATTCACCTCTTTTTTGTGATTTCCATACCTGGATTATTGAGCATGCATCAAGACGCATGGGTGTAAGTCCATGAATACTGGGAGGGCTTCCAGTGCTTCACCTCTGCCCCCATCCATAGGGTCAGTTGTTGTGTCAGGTACCTCACGTAACATTAGTAAGCAGATTCTCTAGACCGTAGTCAAGTCAAGTCAACTTTATTTGTACAGCCCATTATCACAAATTAACAATGTGCCTCAGAGGACTTTATATTAACACACATCCTGTCCTTAGACCCTCATGTTGGATAGGGAACAAGTCCTTCACAAACCCCTTTAACAAGGAGAACAATAGGAAGAGATCTCAGGGACAGTAACAGAGGAGGGATCTCTCTCCCAGGAGAGACAGCCGGATCGGTCCAGGCCACTGTTGGTGCTGTGCCTATCTCCCACCTGAATGTATGACTTTCTTCCCCTTCACCAGATTGCCCAGTTAAACTCACTGATCAACATGCTGCTGGGAGAACTCAGCTTAGGAGACAGACAGAAGATCATGACCATTTGCACAATTGATGTCCATGCCAGGGACACTGTAGCCAACCTCATCTCTCAAAAGGTCGGTAGAGACCCAGTATTATCATTTTTCCATTTCAGTCAGAGACACTACCTGCAGAGATTTGAAAAGAGCTTTGGTGCTGTGATTAGGTTGTTCTGGTTTGGCCTTCCTGCTTGGTTGTGGTTCCTGTTACCTCTCGATGCAGTAACCTTGTGCCCTCAACAGATCACTAACCCACAGGCCTTTCAATGGCTCTCTCAGCTGCGACACCGCTGGGATGAACATCAGCATCACTGCCTCGTTCACATATGTGACGCTCACTTCCTCTACTCCTACGAGTATCTGGGCAATGCACCGCGCCTGGTCATCACCCCCCTCACTGACAGGTAACACAGCTGCTGCATGATGGGCCTTTGTTCCCCTCTTGCATTCCCAAAAGTTACATAATCCAGTGCCATAATGAGTCGTTGACAGTACGAATAATTACACCGAAGTGGAATCAGTTCATCAGGACACAGTGTTTTGTATAAAACGCTGTGTCTTGATGAACTGATTCCTTACCTGGATTATTGAGCATGCACAAAGACATGTGTACAAACCAGTTTACATCCTGATGTGAAACTGGTTTGAAATCTCATTCTAACTGGCGTTAATTAAAGCGGTAAAATATCTATAATATATAACACAGCCAAACCTGAATCTTGGACATGGATATGCAAGATATGATTTGTGTGTTTGTGTAGATGCTATATCACCTTGACTCAGTCTCTCCACCTGACCATGAGCGGAGCCCCAGCTGGTCCAGCTGGAACAGGGAAGACTGAGACCACCAAGGACCTTGGCAGGGCATTGGGCGTCATGGTGTATGTCTTCAATTGCTCTGAACAGATGGACTACAAGGTCAGTTGGAATTCTAGAAACCTGCATGTGAGTTGGGAGTTTGTTTGGAAGCTGAAGGGAAATACAGTGGGGGGAAAAAAAAGTCAGATGCTATATTGGATTAAATATTAATCTCGGATGACCCTGGAATATCTGGGGAATCCCAGGAGTGACTTCTGGCTGAACAAAGTCAGGGCTGTTCTACTGGCTCTGTCCCCATCACAACCCTGACCAAGAAATGACCTGTTATGACT
>OMLC01037306.1:0-10474 GCA_900302585.1 Regalecus glesne
AATAGTTTTAGTAGTAGTAGGTGTGTGCGTGTGTTAGGTTTGAGGTTGGATTCATCTTGAATGTGTTTAGTTTGCTCCAACTCACCTTCTCAATATAATCTCGGTCCTCGACCTGTGGAGAAAAACAAAACGGTGTCAGAGAAAATTAAATGCACCCAAGGCTGATGAGGACGGCCAAGACTCACCCACAAGGTCAGGAGTTAATCATTTCCACAACCTTTTATGTGAGGCAACCCATCAATGGCAATGGTATCATGAGAAGATTCCCATTCAACCAAAGAGCACTGCACGCTAAATGATGACCAAACTTCAAAACCTTGGAGCACGAAACAGGAGTCCACAAAACCAAAAGTGCTCTGTAAAGGCTCACTAATAGAGAAATATCTTATTAGTAGTAAAAACCATCATCAAGAATGCTTCAGAGGAAGAGACAGTGACAATGCTGCAAAATGTTACCATTGTGAGATATGAAATTATTAAAGTATTGATCAATGATTGGTTATCGATCAACTATTTGTCTCACACAAATTCAAACTCAAAATGGCTTTATAACTAACAGTTTACATATTGTCACACTCTATTCACACAAGCATGCTTTGTGAGTCGTAAGCCATCGTCAAACAATGATTCACGGCCAACCTTCCATCAGTACCAGACACAAAGAAACCATCACACAAGTAAGTCACACCATGTCCCATGCCCAGTGCAGGCTGAGCACAAATCTCCAAAAAAGACGTGCAATCCCACCCGTCTCCACATGCTGCAAAACAAACCACTTCTTCTCTTTGGGTAAGTACACAGTGAACGAGAACAGGAGTTCAGCTAAGTGTTAGGTCAGGGCCATGCCTTCCTGTGGGTAACCAACAACTCACATCAGCAAAGTCGGGGATAGTGATATCGTCCAGGTCCCTTGGAAGACCACTGCTACTGGCCGCACTCCTCAGAAAACTGGAAACCGAGCTGCAGTTATCCTACGATAACCACCAGGGGGAGGAGTTCAACAGCAAATACAAGCATGTCATGGTTTCTCATGTAGGAGAGCTGAGGAAATGATACCTTTGGTTTCCTGCTTATATGCTTTGGCCCTATGAGCGTGTACTGGGAGATGGTAGGTGACCATATATTTATGCAAAAATAAATAAATCTATATTCTAACTTCATGAGCATGAGAAGGCCCACAAAGATGGCATGAGTACAAATTATTCAATAATCCCCGAACAAACCTATGAATGAGCCGATCTTTGCCACTTCCTATACCTGTGTGATGAACCATTAGAATCAACCAAGATGCATTTTATGTTGCCCGACTGCTAATAAGTTTTGTTAAAGGTGTCCCACCGAACCACATTTCAGAATGTGAATCCCAATGAGCATCAATCCGTCATCACATCCATTTGTAGCAGTACTTGTGGGAAACGTTTCTCCGGGCTCCAACTAAAACACATGTGCAGTTAAATCCCCAAGGGGGATCTCGGGGAGAGGTTTTCAGCTTGACTTTCATTGGCCTGATCTGAAGTCATCCTATAATGATTTCCCAATCAATGTCTGACGAGCTTTAACTAAAGCCTTTCTTCAGTTGGTGTAGGTTTGTGACAAAACGGATCATTCAGCGGGTCAAAACCTCTGCAGGCCAGCCGAAAGGCCAAAAGGGCTTAGGATTAACAAATACTCAAGCTAATAGCTGAGGTTCTTATCCAGAGTGACTCAATGAGTTTAACAACAGGATGGAGACAGAACAACACAGGGCCTCATCGTCGGATCATGTACACATTAGTAGTCTAACGCACGGCGAACGGATCGTCCAGCGATCCTAGGTCAGTGTGAAGCGGGATAATGGAGGAGGGAGGCTCACCACCGGGCTGGTGCGGGCAGAGTTGGCCCTGGAGGAGGCTCTGGAGCCGGAGCCACGAAAGCTACTGTACTCTGACGGCTGGGGAGAGAATGGACACGTATAATAGCTGGTTGTATCTACACTCCTGCATGCATGGATACACACACGCATGCATACAAGTTCTCATGCACCCTGAGAGGGGATGCATCACAAGATCAGCTGTGAGTTTAACAGCTCAAAGTACTTTGGCAGCTCATCCACTTCTACAACACCACAAGCGGAGTACCTGCAAATGAACACAATCCCCCAACAGAGGGTCTAAAACAACTCGCATGCAAAGCGTCAGAAGAACACAAACAGCCAAACGCCACGAGGGACCAGAGTTAACCTCGTGGTGGGGGGGTGGGTCACATCATCTGAGTGTTAACAGGTGACAGAGTCTGTTCAGTCTTTCCGTCCCTAACCACTCAACACACTGGATCAGTGAGAGATCACTTCGGGGAATGTTAGGACGTCAAAGCGTAGCGACCACCACATGCACCTCGCACTCATCCGGAGGGCACTGCACCGTACAGAGCCGCAGTTGACGGCAGCTTACGCGTAGGCTTGACGCGGAGAGTCTCCGTGTTGAACTGTACAAGCCGTCCTCATACAGGGAGTTCTGCCAGAGCGAGACGTCACATATCAGTACATATGCACACCCACACGGCAAAGGGTGTGGGCAAACTGCAGCAAGCAATGGTGGTGGAGATGGTATTTCTTTAAGCAAATACAGGCTCTCTAGGTTATGGTGAGAGTAACACGTCAGTGTGCCTTCAGTGCTCCACATGTGGCTCCATTCAAAAGTGAAGATTAGGGCCGCGTGCGACCTTTGACACCAACGCAGTGTTGGAGGAGTGAGAGATCATCTTTACAGGTGACTACAGGCTGAGCTGGACGGTGTTTTCCTTAAAGAGAAACATGCTCAGTTCACTTGCGCCCGATATCAAAACGGTGACCGAATGTGAGCATCGCAAGAAGCACTTGGTGGTTGGTGGGAATCGGGTCAAAGGTTAAGAGCTGAATAAATCACACGAACCCGATGATGGCGTTCGAAGGAGATCCGACTGAGCAGGCCGGAAAACTGAGTGAGGTGAGGACAGAGAGAGGTTGGAGTGTGAGTGTGACTGACCACCGAGCCATCAGGGCCCTGGAAGTTTACGGCCTTGTTGTTTAGGTGAGAAGTGTTTTACTCTTGCTTTAAATGAAAGAATGAAGGGGACACTTTATCAGATATTACACAATTTTTCACCATTATCTTGTAGTCTTGGTTTTGAGTCTAAAACTCACCCATAACTTTTAGCTCATTTTCCATAACCCTGGAAAACACTACTTCTCACAGTCGCCAATGAATAGGTGTTTTAGCACTGTGGAAATGTCTGTCTGTGGTTCAAATACTTTATATGATCAACAGACATTTTATATGCTCAACAGAAATGCTAAGGCCATGCTGCAATGGGTCAGGCTTTGGCGGAGTTTTGCCAGATTTCCATGACCTTGCCAAAACTTTTCTAAAATGAACACATTTCAGGACCTGGAAACTGTATTTGTAATAATTTATGACTTTTCCAGGTTTTTTTTTTCATGACTATGAGCCCTGCTTTAATGACTTCTGCTGCGAAGCCATTTCCCCCCTCGCAGCTTCATCACAGGCATGGCGGAGCACAGGCCCACAGAGGGGCGTAGGGCTTCAGTGGCCTGCTCCACATCTGCCAAGTCTAGTCCTTCCTTCTGCTTGCTACTTCATCTTGTGTCCCTACTGCCCACAACTTCAATAGATACAAAGTGTGTGTGTGTGTGTGTGTGTGTGTGTACACCTATCTGTCTTCATTAATCTGTCTCAATGTTTGTCTGTCTATCTGCGTGTCTGTGTGCCTTCTTCTGTCCATCTGTGCTCCAACCTGATAGCCATTGTAAGTTGAGCCCTGTTGTCTGGAGGAGGACAAGCCATTGAGGCCGTACAGGTCACTGGACGCATAAGATGCCTGGGAGAAAGAGAAGGGAGTCGAGGAGAGTTAAAAGGCCACAGGAAGGGGGGAAGCAGGAATGAAGGAACGAGACATGGAGCCGTGTTAACAGTAACCCTTAAATTCCACAAGTCAGCAGAACATTCAGCTAAGTATTTTGTCTCATTAATCACTGTGTCACGACATCCATACAACCAAGCATAGGAGGAGTCCAGAGGACCAACGGTCACACTTCCTCCTCTGAATAGATGGAGGGGGGAATCAGTGATATACACAAACTCACATCCGAGTTAAACAGCAGCAGCAGAACTTAAAAGAATAACACGGATGGTGCAAGTTAGCGTGTGCTGGACATTACATAGCACATACTGTAGTAACAAGCCAACGTGAAGCCATCCATCCATCCATCCATCCATCCATCCAACCATCGTCAACTCCTTATCCGATGTCGGGTCACAGGGGAACTGGAGCCTATCTCAGTGTCTATTTGGCGAAGGTACAACAGGTACCTTGCTTAAGGACACTTCAACATGCTGCACGTGCCAGGATCAAACCTGCGACCCTCCGATCGCCATACGACTGCTCTACCCACTGAGCTAGGCCGCCCGTTTCATGCTTTCAACATGGAGCGTGGGTTGTATTGACAAAATGCCCCCACAACCAACCACTCCTGAGGCAGAGATTTGACATCGTGTTGAATTCTCTCTGGCAGTGCGGTGTTGAAACTCGAGCTCACGACCACATCCTTTGGTCGGTGGACATTGAATAAGACTGTGGAAGATGGCGACACACAACCCATTTGACATGCTGCCACACTCAGAGTGTTAAGAAAGGAACACATCAGGCTGTTAAGAAGCAGCATCACGACGCCAATGCCACCCACCGGCTGCAGGTCCAGTCTGGAGGAGCGAGAGACCCTGCTGTCATCACTCAGCTTGGAGCTCTGATGGTTAGGGAGCAACAACAACAACAACATGTGCTACTGTTAACTTGTTTGGACCGTCAAGTAAGGGTGATGTTGACATCTGAGTTTCTAGTCATGTATGTGAGCCTTTTTAACTCGGTCTGTATTTTTTCCTCTCCAGAGTTTGGACTCATGCTGCGGCCGAAACCGCTCCCAAACTCAAAACCGCCACTTAAATGACTGAGTGTAAAGAGAAAAGAAAAGGGGCTGGGGGCAACACCCACCGTCAGATCAAGTCTGGAGGAGCGGGAGACCCTGCTCTCATCGCTAAGCTTGGAGCTCTGAGGTCAAAAGAGAGGGAAACGGAGGCGTCAACCATGGGACACGGCTCATTGCTATTTTTTTCCTTTAACATTTGGCACCGTCGAACCAGCAAATGCCAAGAGCATTCGAGCATTCCCCTTAATCTACACACGAACTGCAGGTGATCTGTTAAATAGAGGGACGCAGGCCAGTTAGCCAAAAAAAGCGCTACTAACCCGGCTGGAGAGCACGCTGTAAGCATCATCGTAGCCATTGACCTGTGAACAGACACCACGCGCACGGGTGAAAAACGCTGCAGTGATTTATTTCCGTGCAGGCACCTTGCGATGCGTAGCGGTACAGTATAGTTTCATCTTTGACATACATCTTTGTCTTTGTGCTTATGTTTCTTCTTCTTCTTGGACTTCTTGTGAGAGTGTGAGGAGGAGGAGGCCTGAGGACAAGAAGATGGGAGGAGAGGAGAGGGACAGAGTAAAGGTCCATTCTGGGACTCTCACCGCTTGCCTTACTGATGTGTTATTATGTGCTGCTGGGATCAGCATATCAGCCATGGATTACACCGTGCTCCCCAATTGACTGATATGACACCATGGAAATCACACCCATGCATGAGGCAAGGACACATGCACTGACACACACACACACACACACACACACACTGGATTCTCGATGTATCAAGACAAAATAGCATCAGCATAACACAGCACATTTTACACTAAAAGCACACGTCATGCACCAGCGAGATAAGCACTGTGGTATGTGCAGTTTACATACTTTCCAAAATCAGAGATCACAGGAGAGATACAGCCTTATATACAATGACGCAACAGGCCCTCGTATAGAGCCGACTGTGTCTGGGGCGGAGCAGACGGCTTGTGGGAAGGTGAAAGTACATCGACTACGTCGACGCTTCTGAAAGGGCACATTTCTTTTCGAGCAATCCAACAGCACTTATGGCCAAGGAAATGACTCAATGAGCCTCGACACAGAACAGAAAGAAAGAACTAAGAGGCACAGTTTTACATGTCGTGGTTAGTCCCCATGTTGTGGGGGTGGACACGGACTTAGATGGTGCTTGGGGGATCAAGGCCTTTCCTGACTCCCTGCGGTGGGTTTGAACCTGCAACATCTGGCTCATCAACTCCCGAAGCACGCACTCTACCACTGAGCTACCGCAGCCCTCCAACAGAGGGAACCAACTGAATAAATGTGACTGAACAGACACAAAAGATGTTTCTTGAACAAAGTCAACCTGCCCTCCATTCAAGACCTATACGTCTGTAAAGTCAGCAACTGTCAGGCAACATCACTGCGGACCCGCCGAACCCCCAGCTGTTTCCCAGGTGCTGCAGCTGCCCACTGCTCCCACGCAATAGGATGGGTTGAATGCAGAAAGCAAATTTCATTTTAGGAAAATAATGACCAAATAAAGTATTTTTCCTTTCCTTAACTGTAAGTAATCAAAATGCACAAAAACAAAGACAAATCAAAATTCCATCGATCCATCATCAACCACTCATCTGAAGATGGGAAGTCATATTGGAGCCTATCCCAGAGCTAATAGGGTGAAAGGCTGGGAAACACCCTGGATAGGATTGCCATTCAATTCCATTCCATTGGATTGAACACTACCAATCTTCTAATCACTCAAAGTGAAATCAGTGAAAATATATCCAAACTAGATGTTTTTTCTGGACACAGAAGCCACATGCTTGACATTATCAGGGGCTCGTAACTGATATTGATCCTGGTCACAGCTGCAAATGACCGCGTCCTATCAAACTTTCTTGTGTGAATTTTTTCTGGATGAACTTATAATTCGATAAAATGAAAACCAGCCAGTGATATGATCACACCGACGAAAAACAAAGAATAAAATAACCATCCGCTATGTTTGGATGAGTTAGTTTCCACTCACGACACAGGTTAATGCAGAGTTGTTGAATGCTAACACACATGCTTCATCTTGTGACCATATCTCTTACCCCTCCACCATAGGCCCCTATAACATCCAAATCAGACTGTGCAAAAAATACAAGAACATCATCAATAAAGATTAGAAGATAAAAGCCCCTAGAGTAACACACGTATAACATGGTCATCTCATTGTAAACCTGGTCAAGTCAATCTATTCATAAAGCCCATTCAAAGAAATAACCAATGTGACCACAGTTTTGAAAAATCTCAAGAGTTGCAGAAAACAACTAAGTGCTTGGTGGTGTGCAAGTTCACAGGTACTACAGGGCCGAGGGCAGAACCAAAGTGCTGGCAGTCGATAGGTAAAACCTCAGGAATCAGGAGACAGCATGCACACCACGTCTTACTGTTTAGACGTGCTGAGTATGGATGGGATCAACATACAGAGCAAGTTTATAGGAGGTGCTGAGGTGCCAGTGCCAACAAATTCAATAAAACAGATGTGATGAAGGGAGTCAACTCAATAACCTTGATAGCATTGTCTCCCACACTCATCCATCTATTATTGGAGACGCAAACCAGGTTTCTTTCGAGCATCTCACACAACATGCAACACAGGGAGAAGTCATAGAAGATCCTGAGTATTAGCCAATTCACAAAACCACACTACCAACAAATAGTGTGTGTGTGGGGGGGGTCATAGGTCGTGGGATCCTCGAAGTGACTATTACAGTAATTTGGAGAATTGTAATTGGATTACCAGTCATGTGCTAGTCCTGACTACCATAAACCCACTCTTTGATAAAATAATCCTTAGTTGGAAATAGCTGAGATTTAAAGGTATTTTGTATTTGAGTGATACTGACCCTGACGCTGCCTCGGCTCCCCACTGACATCCGCTCATCGTCATCTGAAAGCTGCACAAGAGAGGGAGAGATAGAAATGGATGGTGAGCGGGTTAATAATGGTAGCGAATGTATGCACTGGCGACCTCCATGACACTGAAAAGGTATGCGATCAGCAGGAAGGCTGCTCCGAGTCTCCTACGGCAGGGAAATGACATCTTGAAATATTTCACCAGACAGGTGTCCTCTGTGATCCGTCTAATCACGTGACTCTGGTGCTGGAGCACAAAAGAAATACTGGACCTCATTTTAAACCACTGCTGCACAGTTAGCCTGATTTATGACAATTGAGATGTCAACATAGATTTTTTTTTTTCCATAATGACATATCAAACATTATTCCAACATTTTCTCATTGTAATAGGCAATAAAACGCTTCTGCAAAGCTAGCAAAGTTTAAAAATGTATTCTTTATAAATGAGACCGCATGAGTGCAGTAGATTTGAGTGTGCTGTAGTTTCACTAATAGTTCTATGACCTTAAGTATCATTTCCCAACTGACGGAGCAAAGAATTATGGAGGAAAAGTATGGCAGAGTGGAAAGAGGGGGAGAGCTACAAACCGTCTGTATCCGTGAAGGGCGTGAGTATCTCTCACTCTCCTCCTGCAGGAGGAAAGCAGGAAACGGGAATGGAGAAGAGATGGAGGGAGTGAAAGTAAAGAGATGTCAAATGGTAAAACGGATAGATGGATGGATGGATGGCGTACAAAGGTACAAAATGAAGCTTGAAGTGTATTGAAAAGACTGGTCAGCATGCACGGAAACACAAAAATCGTTTCTTTTCCTCATTTTCAAAAACAATCAGAAATATAAAATAGATCTCCGGAGTGCTGGTTGACCCTCTCATCAAAATTAATGTGCAAGTAGACACACAACATGGCGTCAGTCCCCACACAAATACACACGTGTAGTAAAATCCATCCCGCTGACCACTGCAGTCAGTAATCCTGTCAACAAACCATCAAGACACACATGTTGCACAAACACAATCAGTCTCTACTCTTGAGATCCTAATTCCTGCCACATGTTAAGGATGCACACACCATGCAGCAACTGTACGGGTGAATTGAGTTAAACCTGAATTGTGCCCATCCAGTTTTTGCTAATGCGGCACCTGGCCTATTTGATTTTCTATATGCCTGACTTCAGAGATTTCCGTAGGGGGTAGCAGGTCAGTCAAAAACCAAGTCAAACCACGGACGCGTTCAAACCTCCCATAAATATGCAAGACGAGTAAGAATTTTCTTTATTGAGTAAATATGGTGAAAACCGTGCAGTCAGACACTAAAGGGAGAGATGGTCATGCAGATTCAAACCCAAAGCAGGCTCATTGCTCCTTAGAATAAGTGGATTATATATAATGGCACTGCTTTGATACGGTTTAATATGCTAGTATGGAAAATGCCTTAAAAGGAAAGATTATAAATTCAATCGTAACAGATGCAGTGGAAAAGCTTCCAAAGAAGGGGCCAAACATCAAAACTCAAAGGTCAAAGGGCTAATTTTGAGTGTTATAGGAACACAAGATGCACACGCTTAGGATTAAGTATTAAGAGGTTTGTTTTCTATAGTTTCAAGGGAAAACAATACCATCCATTGCTCAATATCTCCTCGTTTGTTGTCCACTTTGTCATCCAATTTGGTGTCCAAGCCATAATATTTCTAAATTAGGAAAAAGAGAAGGCAAGGAAAAGCAGCTCAAAAAGACAGAAGAGTTCTTCCGTAATGTTCCATCATGGTGCGAGATCACAAATACAACTTTTTAGATATTTCACATGCAAAAAAACACAACACACACACGCACACACACGTCTACAAAAAAATAATAACGCAACCCTACAAGGTAGAACAGAGGAAGAGGAGGCCTACCTTCTGAACTTGAAAGATCTACGCACCAACGCCAAAGGAGGGTAGTGGAGGAAAACCAAGGAATAGTTGGGAGAAAAATAGAAAAGAGCAGATGAACAGAAAAAAAATGGAGCCTGACTGAAACTGAAAACTTGCATTGAGAAATATTCAAACAAACCAGATCAGAATGAAATGATTAAAAAGAACAAATTGAGCTTTTAGTAGTGAAAAACAGAGAAAAAGAAACAGCAGAATTTTTGGACAATACCCAGAGATGCAGGGTTGTGCAATGTGGACCACTTCTATAGCATGGCAAGGTCAATGAAATGGACCCATCCAGGACCAACACAAAAACTTGGGGACTTCCCTGCAGACCTCAATAAGAGACTTAATGTGACCGTGTCACCACGGCAACCAGCATTAAACATCCACGGCTACTTGAGGTTGGCGTCAGGTGGTGTAGGCCTCTGCCGACATGTCACCTGAACAAGTCTTGAGAGAAACAACTGTCCTCTGACAGACCTGATAGGGTAGCAAAGCTTCCAGCAGCTTTTGAGCTGAAGTATTGTATAAAGAATATGATTAGTACATACTTAAAGCCATATTTATCAACATCAATCCACACTTTACTGAGAACTGACCCACCTTCAAATTCCAATATTTTAAACTACACATGCATGGGACCAACCCTTTTAGCAAAGAAATAATATATATATATATATATAATATACTGCTACA
>OMLC01037307.1:2369-12782 GCA_900302585.1 Regalecus glesne
AAAAGATACGATTAATAGATAATTGACAGACTGAAAGACAGATGGATAGATATAAGTTTTGTAGCTCCATCAGGAAAATTGGCCCAAGCGGAGTGGACAAGCATAGACAAATTGAACAACCTCTGTATACATGCATTTGCTGATGCCCCTGAACACATGGTCAGTGAGGTTTCAGGGATCCTCGGGGATTTGGGGTCTTTCAAAATCATACAACCTCCTTCAGGTGGACAAGCCGAGGCTGACCACATCGTGCTGACCAGTCCTGCATACTTGGCAGGCTTCCTTTTAAAGGCCTCTTCCAACCAATTTTCCCATGTGGCTGTCAGGTCCAGCAGCATTCCTTGATTGGTGGACTCAGATGTGAAGACAATGTCTGATTGGAAGGTGATGTCCGCAATACTGTTTGGGAACTTCAGCTGCCGTTGAGGTCCTCCAACTGCTGCTAGTGCTTGGCTGAGGTCAGGCTGCCTGCAGATGATCTATTAGTAGGGTTGGCTGCTCCCCAACCCTGATAAAGGTGATGGGCTATTTTGAGACTCTGGACCACTTCACCCCCTAAACTCTTGCATTGCTGACTTCAGCAATCATCTAAATCTCTTAATCATGCCTCAATTAGTACTGTCCCTCTCAAAGTGATTCTATGCATCAGCTGAGGATAGGCTCCTGGGTTCCTCCCTTTGGAGCAAACTAGGCATACCAATTGGATGGGCTTGAAAGCACATCATATACTGCCTGGACAGGAAATTGGATGTGGTGTGGCTCAGCTTTCCAAAGTTTAGCCCAAGTCTCTTTTCTCTTGACCATGTTCTCCCATCCTGTCCAAGCTCCCTGTTGCTTGATTTCCACTGATTGGCCAGTTCTCATCTCCTCAATTAATGCTCTCACCTCCTCCTGAACTAGACAGTACCTTTCCTTTGCTTTGATGGTGTTAATTATGGGAACTGGAAAGAATCCTTGCCCAGCTTGGCCTCATGACTCTAATCTCATGACTCTAAGGTTAAGGCACAACACTGACAGGTTGCCCTTGTTTTTTCCAGCCTCCCTGATGAGCTGTGTCATCACACTGATGTCCTCCAGACAACCTGGCATCCCTGAAATATCAGCGTTTTGGACTTAAGTGCCGATATAGGTGTACTTGACCAGATAAGTTCACAGCCTATTGGAAATTGCACTGAAGAAAAATCTTCCCCTCAACCCACAGAAGTAGGATGATGTAGAACTGTTCTAATTTGATAGGGTTTTCATCCATCTCCCCACTCTTTCCCCTGACATCTGGTGGATTCGAACCCGCTGCATCGGACTCGTCAGTTCCCGAAGAGAGTGTGTTAACCACTGAACTACCATGGCCCACCATGGCCCCCCTTGCTGCAAGATGAAGCCAGTTAATCTAAAATAGGATGAATAGCTGTCACTACAAGCGAAATGAAAGCTCCAAGTAAATGAAAAGGGACAGAAAGAAAGGCTGACATCATAAAACTGGCTTCAAGCGGCTTCCAAATTAACCAGACTTAAAAAACACTGTACTTCACAATACGGCCTTTCAGGTCCCTGATACAACTCCCTAGGCCCAGTTGCTTGTACAGATGCTTCTTCCAAAGTTAAAGTTTTGGGGGATTTTTATTTTACAACCTGAGTTTCAACGTCCTACTTTTTTCCATCACACAAATGAGTTATTGCATAATTTTATCAGCTTCATATTGTGGATATTTTGGATGCAGGACCACCACGGGACTCAGCAATACAATGGTCTCTTATGAATATGAACGTCACACAAGTTTCAACAAGAACAATTTGGCCCAATTATCTAAACCACACATTTGGAAGGGAAAACACAAGTGCAAGTTAAAAGTTATCACCGAAAATATGAAATATCTTCTACGGTTTATCATATTCCTGTTTCAACTTACAGGAACGCAGCAGATACTTTCTCTAAGTATTACTAGCCACTGACACAACAACTGGACAGAGCTAATAAGAATTCACAGTGAATATGAAATCATACACACCCTGAGGCACTATTTTGTTGTTGTTATTATTGAAAAGACCAATTTACAGCTCATATGACACCACTGTGAAACCGTGTCCAATGGCGTTCCCTTGTCTGAAATCTCCACAAGTGAAAAATAAACGCTGAGTAAAAATGATATCATGACCAATATATGCAAAATGGAAAAAAACTATGAAAATGGCTCTCAGGTTGTTAAAAGATACATGTATTTATTTATCCTTTAATTACTGTACAAGCATTGCTTGCTTTGTTATATGAACAAAAGATAGGCAGTAAGAAATAGATTCCCTTATCAGTCCCACAAGGGGAAATTTGGAATTAACTGCATTTAACCCATCCTATTGTATAAGAGCAGTGAGCTGCCAACATATGGGGCTCGGGGAGTAGTTGGGAGTTCAGCGTCTTGCTTAAGGACACCTCAACAGGCTGTCTGCAGGACTGGAGATCAAACGTGCAACCTTCTGAGTGCCAAACAACCGCTCTACCCACTGAGCTATGGCGCCCCGTGAAATGGTGCAAGTAGCATCTTTAGCTACCATCCAAAAACACAAGATATCTGCCTGAGGGGGAAAGCCACCTCTTTTTCTGTACATGGTGCCTCATTCCCTTCTCTTGTCCCAAAAAATCCTGCTAAGCTTTAGAGCGTCAGAAATATCATTTCTGGCAGAAACAAACTGGGCCAGGCCAGTGTCCTGCCTCCTGGGTGAAGGGTGTGTAAGTGCTCTAATGGGGGTGGGGACTCAAATCTCTCAGTGCGTAATGGAGGGAAAAACAAACAATGGCTCTCACTGTGGCAGCCAACACTAAGACGCAAGTGAGGAAGCTGCCAAATTAAAGCTCAATGGAAGTATTGTAAGGTGCGGACTGTCTAAATTCACAACAGCAAGCATAGGCATAGCATAGACGTTACCCTGACGTTAACTAGCTTTTCAGTGGTTTTAGAAAATTGCTCCCTCGGGCAATCTGAGGAAGAGAAGGAATCCATGTTGGGCAGAAGCGAGTAGCTTTTCTCTCAATTTTGTCCCCTGTTTTCAGCTATCTAGTAGAAAAAAAACTCCGCTAGATCTAAAGATTGAGAGCAGCTGAGGAAGACAAAGCAAACCTATTGTTACACAGAACAAAACATGAACTTAGGTTGGTACTTGCTTTTTCTTTGTTTATTTTTATCATGGATAACTTGGTGAGATAGCCTTGTGCTTCCCTCTAAATGTGTCCACCTTCCTTTCCCTCTCCATTACTTCCTTCTTCAACTGTCAACACACGTGCCACATCCGAGTCTATGAGCAGAGAGAACAATTAGTCTGCACAGGTTCCAATTTGCCTATCCGATTGTGATACAAGCATACATGGAAATCATAAAACCAAGTACCCGTCAACTCTCATTGTTTTCCTATAAATGGTGGATCAAAACCACTGATCTTATCAAACGGTAACATCTAACACAAATATTATTAGTTTAATTTTGGGCTACTTTGTATCTAATTATCTGCTTCCATAATAGGTATTTTTGCTCCGTGTAGTAAAAGTTAGATTAAAAAGAGACTTTTCTTCTATTTCCCCTCATAATGATTTGTATTAACTTTAATCTCAGTGCTGCACATTCTCTCTCAAGAGTAATGCATCTTTTCCATGTGATAATATATTCACCACTTGAATGTACATAATAGCTGATTAACCTGCATTCTACATTGATGGGTTACTTCATTCCCTGCACTTGATCTTTGTTTTCTGTGGTGAAAGCCATTAGTGCTGAGCAGAGGGTTGATCATGGGATGGTCTTGGGTTTCATTGAGATGTTGGTAGGGGCAAAATGAACACACCACATGATCCCGTTCTATACACATATTTCCACATAACTATGAGAAATGATTAAAAAAATGTTATAGGTAAGCTCCACAATTACCTAATAAGTCACAATAGTTATAGTATATCAGAAGAGGGCCCGGCCTTCGCATGACTAGACAAAAATACTTTCAGTGGGAACTTGGGTCAGCATAAAACTAGTGTCTGATGACAAGTCAACTCCATTTGAATATTTGCAAGGTATGATTCATCTATACCTCAACTTACATATGTTCAACATGTCTATCCATGAAATTACTTCCAGGCCTAATACAGTAACTCAGTCACTGAAAATATAGATCACATAACAATATAGATGACTATTTCACATTTTGATGTACAGTATCTCCACTAAGCTCTCTTCCTCCAAAGTGGGGCTATTTTTCATTTGACTTTTTTCCCCTCCAAGACAGTTTTCTCAGTTGGCAATTTCTCACTTGGCTTCCTTTTCACCCTTGTGAACCAGCAGCCTGCATTGACACCCTCTTCCACCCTAATTAGCCCTTAAGTAGCTCTTATGGATTTCCTAGTCTCTAGTCATTAAGGCATGGCCATAAATGCTTGGTTGTGGACACAGGAGTGACACTTTGTCCTCCGTTTGCATCACTGTCCAGCATTGCTCTCTATAGTGATGTTCCATTTCACCCTAGACAATCCCTGCACGAATTTACAGCTGTTCCACCTGTCAGAGAAGTCCTTAATAAACTTACTGCTGTTTCCATGTACAATATGGTGGGAAGTTTCCTCTGTCCTCAATGTTCTCTCTGCCGCATTTGGCACGTGATGCTATTGAAATGGTGGGCACATGTATTAACACCTCCTCTTTGCACGTGCAACTCCAATTAGGACTTTCATTACTTCCCCACTCCTCATCATTGATCTTTTTTCTCCACCCTCTACCCTGGTGACAGTGCTAGAAATAGAGTCAGGGGCTAATTCTGAGTAATCAATACCACTAGATGAAACTTCTCTTGGAACATCCCATTACCATTTTATAAGATTGATAATTCAGACCCAGTTGTTGTTGTGTAAGTGAATTAATTCATCTCATGAATGATGACAGAAAATTTGTTGGGGTGTTTTTAGTGTTTGACCATTGTGACTAGATGGCTAGTGTATAATATACATATAGACACACACGCACACACACACACATTATATCCAAAAGCACATATACATACATAACTGCCATAAAACCAAACATTACCCCTCCCCCCAAACACATTGATACTCACATCCCCCACACAGTTCAGCTGACAGTCCTGTGATCTGTGATAGTCACCACCTCTGCACGTGTAGGTACACAGTACAATCTGTTTCCTCATGTGACACAGCTGTACCCGTTGTTTAGTGACTGCCTGAGCTAGTGACTTGACCCACCTGGATCCACCTACTTGAGTTTGTGTGTGTGTGTGTGTGTGTGTGTGTGTGTGTGTGTGTGTGTGTGTGTGTGTGTGCGTGCTTTTGTGCGTGTGTGTGTGTGTAAACAGGCCTCTGCAGTTATATGAAATCCTAGCATGGGTTTGATCAAGTTGAACTCGATCACAAGGACAAAATATGCCAAGTTTAATTCTCCCTTCAGTGTTGGGATTACATGATCAAAGTTTGTGCTGACGGAATTTACACTCTCAGTTTTCAGACAGCTGGTTGTGGCATTGAAACAATGTATCATTAGGCAAAAATGTGTTCATTGAGGCTTAAAGATGAAAACAAATAAGTTATGTAGGTAGATCTAGCTTTTTCCTCTCTCTGTCCCCCGCCTCTGTTTCTTCATTATTTTGGTTTGTAGATCTAAAGGTGACACTTGACGAGCTACGCTATACGCTTCAGCAGAAGAGGAAATTCTTTTGTTCATGAAAAGTGAAAAGTTGGTCAATGGTGCTAAACTCTAAAAAGAGGTCAGTTCCCTGCATCTCAAAGCAAAACCTTTCCACATAAAACTAAATGAAAATACAAAATCTGCTACAGGAATCTGACACAGCATCTATGTAGTGATTTCAAATTCACATACTCCTCACTTGCCTGGGCTCAATAACAGTATTGTTTCACCTCGATGATGCTGTGGCCTTGTTGAGTATCATAGTCATAGCCCCTTATGATCTGATGACACTGATGCAGTTAATAAGCTTCGCTAAAGATGACTGACACCCCTTTCATAGAGCACTTTCATAGGGCTCAGTCGAAGCAGAACAAGAGGAGGTGATATGGGAATGAAAGGTTAGTGAGGAGCAATTAAGCAAGGAAATAGAGCTGAGGAGAAAATCAGTAGAGGAGTATGTACTCATTCAAATTGTTTTAATGCGAAGTGTTTAAATCTCCGTAGGGACCTCTGAATGAAACTAATTGTACTAATAAATTAAGGATAGCTTTTACATAAGAGGATTTTGATACGTTCGAGTCAGATGATTCACAAAACGAGATTAAAAAATTAATCTCTACTCCAACTACAAATTATCTTCTTGGTTTACAAAGCACTCCCTGGTCTGGCTCCTGAATACCTTTCAGATGTGCGTTTACAATCCTAGCAGATCTTTCTGGTCACAAGGAGGAAATCTTCTCCATGTGCCTAGAGCATTTTCAAAGTCTGGTGATATGGCAGTGTCTATGCACCCAAAGCAGCGATTCCCAAATGTTTGAGGCAACACACCCCAATTTACATCCCGACTCGGTTGATAAACCCTGTCAATCCCCCACACCTTCCAAAAGAGCTACATAAGCTATTTATAGACACATTAAAGGCATCAAGTTCAATCATGTACAATAGTGAGAACACACATAAATTATTCACAAGATTGCAATAATTTCCTCTCACATTGTAATTTTCATGATGGAACTGATACTATACTGCAACAAAGTTTCAATTAATTGCAACAAAGTTACCCACAAGCCATCATGAGAAAATGGGGGGAAATGCTGTCATATTGTCAGTGGCCTTAAAGAAAAACCACATCAACTTCAAATTAACCAACATAACACCAGTCAAAGAAATTAGAATACCAGTAAGTTGAATCAGTTTGCAATAAAGTTATACACAATCCACCACATAAAGAGCAAAGAGGATGACATATGCAACCAGAAACAGATAAGGTGGATGCCGTGTCACATTACACCATTCTCAATCATATTAAATTTTTCCTCTCGCGCACCTCCCAGAGGCTGTTCAAGCACTCCAAGGGCTACATGCACTGCACTTTGGGTATCCCTAACAATCAGAATTGCTCAATTTTTTAGATTTTTATTATGTAACATACTTTGAACTAAAGTTTTGGATCCGATAGTTGCTCACATCTTCAAGTCAGCACTCATAAGCAAGAATTAGCTCTAGAATTACCAATTATCCAAGTAACGACAGGACATGATCAAAGGGATGGGTTTTCCACAATAGGTCGTTTTTTGTAACTTGTTTAAATTGCTTTTATATACTATACCTTTGATTTTTTGCCTCTCTAATTTTATTTTCTAATTTGCTGTTGTAACATTGGAAATTTCCCCCTGTGGGACTAATAAAAGAATATCCGATCTTATCTTTATATGGTTCCTACATGTGAGATAGAGAGAGATTAGGGTAACTGAAATTAAAGGGGTTGGTTTTAGGGTTAAAGTACCCCTCCAGACAAATTTCAAAGCTTAAAAATACTCTAAGATTAATGATAGATTGTTCAACATGGTATTCCCATATAAAGTTCTTTAAAAACTCCAAAAAGAGGCTGGAAACACATCTACTTTCTCCTTCAATGAAAAATTCAGGATGTATGAATAGGCAAATATACGGGACTCATATCCCATCCACCGCTGCTGATTGCTTGGGTCAACTAGTAGGCATCAAGATTGCTAACATTAGAGCAAACATTGGAGATTCATTCAGCATATACCAGAGGCCTAATCAAAGTTGGTAGAAAGATATGTTCTATCAGGGAGAACTTTTTATAACAATGATATTAATAATATACTTTATAGGGACAGTCAGGGCTGTTGTTTAGGGGTGAAAGGTGATGACAATTATTGGGGCCCACAACCCTTGGGGGTCCCACAAAAACCCTAGTAGAGTATTATGTAGGCTCCCCTTTCTATGACTAAATTATTATGGATAGGCTAATACTAACACTCTTACTAATGCATAATAATACATATAGTCTATGAAAAAATGTTATATAAAATGGATCTTTGGCGATGAAAAGTCAGAGGGGTGGGGGGTCCACAAAATTTTCTTTCCGGGGGCCCAGGAGCAAAGGCCCTGGGGATAGTCCACATTAATGAACATGTATTATGTAAACATGCCAGATTTAGCCACTTGGCTATTTTTCATCAGGTCGGTGTCTTGTTCAAGGACACTTTGACACACTATCTGAGGGAACCGGGGATCGAACTAACAATCTTATAACCACCCAACTTCTTGAGCTATGCCACACCTTATTACATGTAACATCGGTTGTTTTGTTTTTTATAAACAACCAACTTTGCCTGGTACTGGCTCATTGATAACAGTTTGAGATTTAAAACACTAAAAACTAAACACCGGGACACACGGCAAGGCTACTCACCGGAGGAGGGAGCTCTCCGCCATTGGGCTCATGGCGCCACTGCTTCCGCTCCCTCGACCCACCAATTGCATGACGAGTACCTCGAATAGTGCCGTCTGGGCGGGGGGGTGACCCTCTGGGACCGGTCAGGATCAAAGTCCTGACAAGAAAAAAGGTTAAAATTAAATTCCACACCACAGGCAACTTTCACCATTTCATATGGCTTTATTTAGCTAACGTTGCGATGGCTGCAACCTTAACTAAATACAGTTTACAGTTTTACACCAAAAAAACAGCCAGCAGCTAGCAAAAGCTAACCTACTTAATGTTATTCAGAAGTCACTACACAGAAAGCTCTCATTTAAGGGTCAATTGAGTACAAGAAATACATAACTTACGAACAGACTCCCGGTCGTTGTAGCAATCCCAGGAGAGAAACTTCTGAAACTGTATGTGAAAAAGACTTCAGTGACATTTCCTTTAGGTTGTGGAGACGCTCCACACTGAAATGAGCATTCCTGATACACAGTCCATGAATAAATTCAACATATTCTAATCCGCATTCTTTGACTGCACTTTCGTTGTCAAAATGTTTGATATGCTGACATGAAGTTGCTCCCTGTAGTGACATATCCGCTCCACGCCGGAAGTGTCAGGTGTATTCTCCCGCGGCTCATTTGTATATTAAACAGTGATTGGCTTACGGATCTATGACGCATCAAGTCGTCTTTTTTCGGGGTACGTATAACTCTTAGACTTTATGGAAGAGGGGCGGCACAGCTCAGGCAGTATGGCGGATGGTCTAGTAATTGGAAAATAGGGGCTTCGATTCCCGGTCCTCGCAGAAAGCGTGTTATGATACAATATATATAATATACACAATATAATCATACAGTTTATACAGCGGTTCCCAAGTCCTATACAGAAACCTATTCATACAATTGTCCCAATGTTTCCAGAAACATTTCCAGAAATCAGGCCCTGCAAATGGGTACATCCCAACACCTTTCGTATGTCTAAGTGCAAGGAGTTAGTACATCAAGAGCATCAGCGCTGAGAGATCGGGTAAGTACACATTCACACATCAGGGATCACAAAGAAAGTCTAACTAGTTAATTAGGGCTCTGTGGTTGTGATATAACCAGGAGCCTTTTGTTTAGGGTATTTCCAGGCTACTGATTCCTCAAAAGGTTCATAAATTAGTTGGGATTTTATGTACAATATATTTCCAGGGAAATCAATGTTCAGATTTACACTATAAGTCTCTTGTGTCTGTCCATGGCTAAGCTCCTTGGTTTGCTGTTGGTGACTATGGCCCGAATGAAAGTGTTGCAGTAAACTATTACTTCCCAGGTAGGTCCTTAGAAATAGGAGCTGACTGATGATGCAGGGTATGAAAACAAGACTTTTTCACTGTAACCAGATATAAGGAATTACTTACATATCAGATTGTAAATACCAAAATCTCAAACATTTCTTTGAAAAGCTTACTATTATTTGGTCGGTTTGTTGTTGCGTTTTGGAATTACTTGCAGTGTGCACTGTTATTCTCATTAATGCCTTGCTCATTTGTACATGTGGGCTTAACGTGTGTCCTTATATTTCCACTGAGTGTATTGGTCAGCATCTTGACACCTCAACAACAGGGATTCTTAGTGAGGTGGCTATTTCAGTTACAGACCAACCTGTACGAGTAACACATGAGATACCCGGTGCTTATTACACGGGTGCCCGCCTGCAGATGCAAATAGACGGAACTCTTACTCAGATCTCAGGGAGAGAACAGGGAAGTCCATCTGGTCTGGTCTGCTTGTGGTCGGACTGGCTGTACTTTGGACTTTCAGTCTCTGGTTGAGCCACTGAGGCAAATGATCAGACTTAACTCCTTCAGGAGGATGAGCAATCACATCTGCTCATCTGCATGTGTGTGTCTGTGTGTGTGTGTGTGTGTGTGTGTGTGTGTGTGTGTGTGTGTGTGTGTGTGTGTGTGTGTGTGTGTGTGTGTGTGTGTGTGTGTGTGTGTGTGTTGCTCTTTAGTACAGA
>OMLC01037310.1:0-10384 GCA_900302585.1 Regalecus glesne
GCATCTCTGTATCGTGCAGTCGGGTGTTTGAATCCTGGCTGCGCCACTTCCAACTACAGCCAGAGATCCACAGTTAGTGGGTCATAATAGGCTAAGCCTCACATGGGTATAGGGGTTAGGTTGGATAAAGTATTCTGGGTTCACTAGTGTCCCCCTCTGGGTGGTCCAGGCCTCTTGGTTAAGTGAAGGGAAAGTACTCTGCTTCATTCTCCTCTGACGTCCAAGCACTGTGCTTTCCCCACCAGACCATGATGTGTGGACTAGTGAGGGCTAGTGGTCATGTGACTTGGAGGAGACACATGCTACCACTTCCTCCTTCCTGTTGATGTTCTAGAGGAGTATAAAAGAGACTGACCCAGCAGTAGGTAACTTGCGGAATTCCGGTGGGAAAAAAGGACAGTGCTCCTATACAATGGGTTTAACGCAGAGGACAAATTTCCTTGTTTGTATGTACAATGACAAATAAATAGTTTCTTCTTCTAACCCCGTGCCATGTGTCCTACACACTTTAAAAAAATAAATAATTAAATCCTAATTTAGGCATTTCTGAAGCCACAGAGGTATCAGTCAACACGAAAACTGCTATCTCTGATGTATTTAAATACACAATCCTTAAGATTTACATTACGCTACATATACAGGTCTTCAGTTCAAAAAATACAATTTAAGATTTACTACCTGTATAATACGGTACTGCATGTGAGGGCCTGTTGACCTAGTCCTCAGTTGGTATATATTAGAAGTCTACAGAATGCCACCAAGACCAAGTCCTTCTGATGGAGGTCACACAGATGGACATGGAGTCACACTAGGCCTTCTCCAACAAGTGGAGCAGTTCTACGAAACCTCTTTACTTTGTTATTTTACCATGTGTTTCTTATTTCATGGCACAGTATTTCACTTAACCATTTGTACCTCTTAAGTTCTGCTGGTGGACCACCATGACGTAGTCCTTCGAGTTCTTCCGGCACGGTGGACTTGTGGGACTCCTGACGGGTCATGTAAGTCCTGAAGGTTGAAGGCCATGTTTCTTCACAGGAGCTTCTCTCTGAGGAGTCACCAGACAGGAGGAGAGGTTGTTGTCAGCTTCACCGGTTACCTTAGTTCTTCACAACTTTAAGATGTTGTGAGATTCTGTCACTTAATCTGTTTAATGTCACGCAAAATAAATCACAGGACTATTTTTTATTTACCTATGTTCAAGCAGCGGCAGTATATCTGAGAGAATCCTCAAGATCACCATGGTCTCTGCAATGCCGCCAACATGATGAAGTGTTTGGTCGGGGTGAAGCCAGGGTTTAGACGCCACTATTCTAGTCTGTGATGTTGTTTTAGGGTTCTACGGTGGTGACACTCACCTAACTTCTTGGCAGAACTTGTTATTAAGTGTTGGATTTCACCTTGGTATGGCTGAAATCCTTCAAACTGGACGGGTTTGTTCTTGTTCGCCGCCTTATGGCGCACTTCCCCCGGAAGCTGTGCGTCGAACATCGAGATCCCGGCTCCTCCCCGTCACACGCTGTTTTATCCCTAAATGCTTTCATTAACTCTGGAAATAAATGTTTCTTTAATTAGTCCATTATATTTTTCCTGGTGATTAACTAACTAACTAACAAACCAAGAAATCAGCTGAGGTGATTGAAGTCCGAATGGTCGTTTCCCGGCGCACTATAGAGACATTGCGAGGACATGCATGTTAAAGTAGTCTGACAAGCTTAGATTCCAACACCTTTTAAGGCTCAATAATCCAGGTTGTCAACAAGGCAAAAAAAATTAATCAGGGCATCTCAACATATGTTTAAAACAAAACACGAGTACTACAAAAAAGAGCTGGATCGGCCCAACAGGATCAGAAGTTTATCAAGAACGTTTCGTCACTCCGGCCATCGTTAGCGCCCACCAGCCGGGATTCGAACATCCAACTCCACGACGCAGAGATGATCTGAACAAAGCTACCTTTAATTCACCATACCACCGGAGGCCCTGATACCATCAAGTTTTGTTATTCCTTCTGCCCCATATATAAGCTTGATTCTATGATGCTATGATGAATTCCTCTAGGAGGAATCGTCACATAAATGTTTGAAAACCTAAAGTGTCAATAGAGTAAAATCCTCTATTTGGGACAGTGTGTATTAATTCACATTTATACTATACATATGCCAGATTTAGCCACCAGGCTAATTTTCTGGAGCAGTGAGCATAACGACAGTGTGGTGAGGAGGGAACAATTAGGGGTTCAGCGTCTTGCTCAAGGGCACTTTGAAGTGCTTTCTGAAGGGCCAGAGGTCAAACCACCAATCTTCTGATCATGAGATGACCGCCTTAACGCCTGAGCTACGCTGCCTCTGGGAAGTCATAGGTAAAGCACCAGGAGACAGAACTTAACAAATCCAACCACCCCCCTGATTTTATCTTCAAGAAGACAAAAGTTCCACTTATTCACAATATCTTCTTTAATAGAAAACAAACAAAAAATGCATTGTACAAACATTTAAAATGAAAGAGGGCAAAATTACAGACCAATGAAAATAAAAATCTGTACACATTAGCCAAAAAAGAAGGGAAACCCAGTTACACTGAGACAAACGGAGACCGTTGATCTGCCTGAAAAACAGATTGGAGAGAACGGACACTCAAAGCCAAGAAGCACGCAATTTTCCCTTTTCTGAGGTCAAAGCACATCAGCGTTGCATTTCTCAGTCGTGATTTATGGACAGGTCAGGAGAGATGGAGAAGTCACAAGGACGTTAAGTAGAAAAATGAGTTGGTGAGCCTTCAGCCAAAACTCTGTATTTACAAAAATAAAAAAAACAAAACAGCAGGCTCACTCCTCTTCTCCTTGTGATGAAGAGCAATGAAATTCATTCCTCTGTGAACTCGTAGATTGGCCATGGTTAATGTCCTTAAAAATCAGGGGGGTTTGTAAAAGAAATAGTCAATGGTCGATCCAAGGCCAATGTCTCATGTCTCAGAAACAGAACCAGCCAGGATGCACCCTGGGAAAGTTAGCATGATTTCTTTGTAGAGTGGGACATCTAAGCTGAACTGGGCCAAAGCAAACCAAATCTGGTTTGATGACAACTCTAGATGTGTTGTGGTGTTTAGTGTCTGTGTGTGTGTGTGTGTGTGTGTGTGTGTGTGTGTGTGTGTGTGTGTTATTTAGCACGGAGTAGCTCCAGTTGATCCTGATATTCCGTGAACAGTCTCTGGAATCGCAGGTTCTGACCAATGACAGGAAGCACCTCTCTGAGAAGCTCACGCTTCGACAGACCCTGTTCAAACACACAAAGGAAATACCAATAAATACAAGAGGTTAGCAGTTTATGTACAAGGGTTGCTAGGTGTTTGTGCAAGATTCAGATTCAATCTGGAGTGCAGATGTTTCATTTAACTTTTAGGTGACACATTGGTCAAAGTTTTTCTATCCATACATCCATCATTAACTGCTTATCTTAAGTTGAGTCATGGAGTCATGCTGGAGCATATCTCAGCACCCACTTGGCGAAAGGCAGGGAAAAATCCTGGATAGGTTGCGATTCCATCCCAGGGCCTGGGCAGTATAGGGTTTAGTGTCTTGCTCAAGGACATTTTGACACACTTTTCTGCAGGTTCTGGGAGTCAAACTATCAATCTGATGATTACAAGACTAACACGCTACCCTCTGAGCTATGATGCCCCTAAAACCATCAGAATCAGGTGACTCATTTGACTGACTGTTGTTGGTTATGGGTGGCATAGCTCTGTGGGTAGAGCGGTTGTCTGGCAATTGCAGGTCGGATTCTCGGTCTTGCAGAAATTGTGATGAGGTGTCCTTGAGCAAGACACTGAACCCCTAACTGCTCCCTGAGCACCATATGGTGGCAGCTCACTGCTCCTATACAATAGGATGGGTTAAAATGCAGAGAATTCCAAATTTCTCCTGGTGGGAGTGATAAGGGAATCCTTTCTTTCTTTCTTTTATGCTAATCGATTCTATTATTGAGCAACACTTCATGTGATATTATTGTTTCTATGTATCCATTAAATCAAATCAACAAATGTTGGTGCTGGAGCAGCAACCTGGGCGTTTATTTCTGAAATAGAAATGTGCCAGTATTGATGTCATTAATACAATAACATTAGGTTTTGACTGATTGATGGGTGGATGGATGTATAAATAGCTGGCTGAGTTTTACCAGAGTGTTGGGCTCCCAGGCTGTGGAGCCAGACTTGTGGACCGGACCCAGAAGTTCATGACAAAGTTCTCTGAGACGATGCTCTGAAGCTGGACCAGAAAGAACAAACACAGGGCACAGGAAAACAGATTAAATCCTATCCAGGCTAACCAAAGAGCAGCAGACAGTAGAATTTATAGGATTATAGGTTGAAAAGAAGCATATTATCAGACAGGGACAGCAGAGTACCTTCATTGACCAGGAAGCGGGCGTAGATGAGGAGCCAGTAGCGATACTCCCGGGCAGAGAGCAGAGCGACGGCAGATGCCAGCTGGTTCTCCAGGAAGGCCAACGTCACACTCTGCTGGAGCTGATGAGGGGTGGATGACAGACGAGAGGCCAGACGACCAGCACTAGAGACAAAGACAGGTAAACTGATTATCCACATGAGGCCAGCTGGAACTGGTCTGACTAAAGCAGTTCAGTAAGGTCAAAGTGGATCACAGATGACAGTAAAGGACTTTTAGAAAGGGGGCAGAGGGGACATTCAACATACATGACGAGCAGAGAGACAAAGAATTTACACAGGGGCATTTAAGGTGTACATGGAGGGGTTTATTTCGTTTGGAGTGGGTTTATTGTGTGTGTCAGTCATACTTGAGATTGCGTCCCTGCATGACAGCCAGGGGCCCAGATGACACAGATGCATCATGGGATGGCAGGCAACTCCTGAAGTCAGCACATTGGACAAGAGAGTCTCCTTTATCTGCTATCAGAGTCCTATACATGCATGTGTGTGAGAAAAAGAGTTTAAAAAGTGAGAGTTCTGGGGACATATCCAAGAGAGACAATGACTTACTGAGGGATTAAAACCTGACAGCGGAACATTCTCATGTGTAAGAAAATATATGCAGAAATTCCCTATCAATATCAAATCATTCAAGATCACAGTAACTAGTCATATAACTGGTCACAATACTTTGTCAACAGGGCCACCTGGTGTCCAGTAACGGTCACTGTAACACACAGTAAAGTATTTTCTTAGCCCGAGTGTCAGGAATCGACTACAATGGAGCTTTTATTTCATCAACCAATGCACATACGGATCAGAACATTTTCTTCTGCTCAACAATTCAGGAAGTCAAAATAATTCGAATCAGATCATCTGGACGTACACTTTTGGGCCTCAGTTGCCTGGAGCCTGTGTGTGAGTACTCCAGTTTACATCTCTACCCTTGGTCAGGGGGTTAGGTAACTCACAGGAGTGACTTCAGACTTGAGGACATTTGGATTAATGGTGAGCTGTTCTCCTATTTTGTCTAAATTTATGTCCAGATGATCCAATTCGGATTATAATCATTTTTGACTACCTGGATTATCTGGCCGCTGGTCCTACAAATAGAAAGGAGCCAGTTGAGGTGGTTCGGGCATCTAGTAAGGATGCCCGAACCTGGGTAGACCGAGGACCAGATGGAGGGATTATATCTCCACACTGGCCTGGGAACGCTTTGAGATCCCCCAATCAGAGCTAGTGGATGTTGCAAGGGAAAGGAAAGCATGGAGGTCCCGGCTGAAATCTGCTACCTCCACGATCCGACACCGGATAAGCGGTTGGCGATGGATGGATGGATGGATTATCTGGTTTTTCTGAACGTCTAATTCTGACCTATCAAAGCAGGGACAAAATTCCCCATATCTTTAAGGAAGATGATGAAATTACCCACATATAAAAGCTCCTGCGGTCTTAAGACTATTCCTGAAATGTTATAATGGTTTCTAACTGCAATTGCTCATGGTTCTACTACTATGGTAAATAACATCGGGGACAGAGGATCCCTTTTTCTACAGCCTCATTGTGTTATGTTATCTTACCATGTCTCTAATGAGGAGCTGAAACAGTAGGACTTCCCATTGGAGAGACCGATGACAGGAACTCCCTGCTGGGTCAGCAGTGACTGGGACACGGTGGTGTCTGCAGCTATGAAGACACTAAATATTAGTGTCAAAACCACTCCTGGCTTTATTCAGGTAAAATCCAGAAGCGGTCGTCTCCCCTGTTGCTTTGGCCAGTCTGTATAAACCTTCCCAGAAGCCAGCTGATGCTTCTTGACTGTCAATTCCGTTCAAGGCTTTCCGTTTTCTCAATTTCTCAGACAAATTTACAATATTGTTGTGTTATCACACGTGGCCATGGCAGGAAATAACAGTACAGATTCTAGAGTCAAAATAGTTCCATCGGGCCCCATGTATTTATTGATATCATGTAAAATTCCCTGAGATTATTGGGATGATTTCCATATTTCATTATAATGTTTCTCCTCTTCTGAAGTCTAACAGGAAAAACATCAGCCAGGGTTGCTTATGCTGATTTAATAACTCACGATTCACATGGAATGTGGTCCAATTTCATGAGAGGACAGAGAGCAGCACTCAGGTACACATGAGCATGTTGAATTGAAATGTATTGTGGCCACCGTCACTTTCTCACCTGATAAGATGGTCTGCAGGGACTCGTTTTTGACCAGAGCTGTCTGTTTCAGGACATCCCTATAGATGACAGAGGAATGGTGAAATGGTCAGAGGACTGACGGGATCCCTGAGCATCTTCAGAGAGCGCCGTCAAGCCTTGTGCTGTTTGGAGCCACATAACTTTATTTATTCATGGCCTTCTCGACTCTTAGCAACATCAAAACAAAGTACAGACAGAGACTTTGTATGAAAAGTGATTTGAAACATTCTTCATGGTACAGTGGCAATAACAAATTCTACCAGTCTTAGTACTGTGGCTGATCAACCATCTAATCTGAACTCATTTTCACTCACATTCTTACAGAACAAGAGGACAAAAACAGGGATGGATAAAAATGAAAAGTAAAATCGTCGGATTCTTTTTCTTTCAAGATAACAGTGACCAGGGGATCCCAGTGGCTCACCTGGTAGAGTGGTACACAATAAGGCTGACTCTTTACCAAAGTGGCCAGGGTTTGAATTCGACCCCGGGGCCTTTGCTACACGTCCTCCTCTTCCTCTTCCTTTCCTGTCTCTCTCTTGACTAATGCCAAAAAATAATCTAAAAATAAATAAATGCCACTGACCAGACAAACAGCATGGCTCCAGCGGTCAAAGCCATCACGAAGTGACCCGAGCAGTGCAGGGCTGACATGGGGGTGGCCAGTTGGATGGCAGGAAGTAACCGACGGCCACAGGAGGAGAACACCGATAACATCCTGTCCTCACACGCCACTGTGATGACGTCGCTGGGGAAGAGGTCATGAATGAATGAATGAGCAGGAGGACAAAATGACAGGGAACTTGAATAAATCTTGAAATGTCACCAGAGAGACGTCCGGCTTCAACAAATCAACATTTTAGTTCAGTTAAAGTTAGTGGATTGCTGGCTTGACCAGCCACAGAGCTGGGGCATTTTGGGGTCATAGACAAGGTCCGGATTTGAAGCAAACCGTTTCTGGAGTTGCAAGCTGTGTGAAGACACAGTAGTCATGAGATAAGGTGCAATAAGATTCAGACAGAAATTACATTTACAAGATCATAAATGCTGGTCTTTCCAGAACGCTGTTCTCCTGCGGGTACACCCAACTTAAATTGGGTGGCATCTTAAAACCTAAGGCTTTTCAATGTATAGGACACGCTTGTGAACATTTTAATATTAATACCATTAATAGTAATATCATGAAAAGAATGATATGAAAAACAAACATAAAAAGCCACATGCACACAAAAGAGACACAATGACACCCCTGAAAATCACAAACCACTGTGTCCAGATGAACTGATTCAACTTTCTGTGATTTCCTCACCTGGATTATTGAGCATGCGTCAACACAAAACCACAAACAGTAACACAGTGAGATGTACAAGCACAGAGAGAGTCACACACACACACACAGTTGAGTACCTGCTCCCAGCAGCAACGAGCACTGGACTGGGTAAGACGGTCTCCCATTCCCTCCCATCTCTTGAACATCTGATCTGGCTGAGCCTCGACCCCCCGACCACGGACACGTCATTTTCAACCTCCAGGAACACCGAGGGCTCCATGCTCACCTGCTCAGACACATTTTATATTCTGTCACTGTACTGCTCCATCGTTGTTGATGCTGCACATCTGGAAAGTGTTGATTCAGTTTGGCACAGTGATTAGCGGTACCTGTAGGCTAAAGGCCTTCTGTGTGCTGGGTGTTGGTAGTTTGAGAACAGAGGCAGGAGCTGGATGAGGTGAAACTCGGCTGGGCTCCCTGTCCGATGGAGGAGTCACCTGAGAGAGAGGGGGAAAGTGATCAGTTATCATGTCTAGCTGTATGTCTGCCTGTCTCTGACAATTCAACTGAGAGAGCAAGAGAAAGGGAGACACTGTCTGATGGATGGACGAGCTGTTCATATACCACCACCCATCTTTTCTATGTCCAGATATTAGTCTTTTGCTGTTGACCTTTCCTTTTTCTCTCGTCATCCCTCTATAGTGTCAAGTCAGCACCAACCCTTCTCACCCGAGTAACCCAATCATCCTCCCCCATCCGTCTGTCGACCTCCACTATTGATTTCTCTACCTGAGAGTAGGGCTGAGAAATGGTTGTGGTAATTTTGTCTTTCCTGGGTCGTCCCTTCTTCCTCTTCTCCACCACCTCTCCTCCATCCATCAGAAGCTCCGCCTTCCTCTTGGTGAATGACAGGTTCTTGTTGATGGCGGCCATCCTGTCTTCACTGTCGCTGCTGGTGTCCTCTTTATTTTTCAAATCTTTAGGGACAGAGGAGGTATCCTTCACCCTGTAGGAGCAGCACATAACAGCACTGATGACTCTCATTGGTTTTGAATGGCGCTCAAACAACACTCACCATGCCAGCTTTTGCATAGGGTACAGAGAGTTCCACTAAACTGACGTCTGCAGGACTGAAGCTTCAGCTGCCACCTGGATTTCCCATTGAATCACATGAATCATCAAATCACCTGTCCAGCGGCGTGAGAACCACAGCAGACGAGATGGCGGCAGTGACACCTGGTGTGGCCTTTGACCTTTCTGTGAATCTGGAGTCCAGGGCTTTCATTGGCTCTATCTTGGAGGCGGAGGTCAACAGGAGGCTGGGCTTTCCTCTGTAGGACACAAGATATGCATAGCACAGCAGCTTAACGTGGTGGGTATCACCTTAGAAAAACTAAAAACAAGACATAGAGGAAAAAAAGAAGGTACCCATCCTTGTTCTCCTCCACAACCTTGGTGGTGCCAGTGGATGGAGGGGAGGTGAGAAGGGGGTCCTGGCCTGGCCTCAGCCCCAGAGAGGAGGCCTGTCCCTGGCTGGAATCAGAGCTTAGCTGGGGGGTGGGCATGGAGGACCCGGGCAAGATAGGAACACTGTTGAAGAGAGCTGGGGAAAAATCCCTAAACACAGACAGACAGACAGACAGACAGACAAAATCTTTTGATTTAGACAGGCTGAAAATATCACCTGGTTCTGAATAAAGTTCTGATCCAGTTGAACTGATTCACCTTTCTTTTGAATTTACTAAGATACGTATTTTGTATCTTTTCATTTCGATTTCACTTTAGTACCAATATATGCTTTGCCAATATGAGCACATGTATGTATTGAATTAAAAGGGAGACAGAAAAAAAACAAAGACAGGGGAGAGAAAAACAAATTCACATAGAAAGATGAAAACAGTCGGATAGAGAACAAGAGCAACTGGACCACTGAATAAAATCTATTCATTTTAAATCATTAAGAGCCACTGTAAGTCCAGGGCCCTTGAAGTCCCTCAAGCACACCATGCCCCTGTGCATACATACATACATACATACATACATACATACATACATACATACATACATATATATACATACATACATACATACATACATACATACATACATACATACATACATACATACATACATACATACATACATACATACATACATACATACATATATATATATATATATATATACAATTATGCATACATACATACATACATACATACATACATACATACATACATACATACATACATACATACATACATACATACATACATACATACATACATACATACATACATATATACATACATACATACATATATACATACATACATACATATATACATATATACATACATGCATATCCATCCATCCATTGTCGAACGTTTTTGTGAGGTCGGGTTTGAGGAACTAGAGCCTATCCCTGTGCTCATTGGGCGAAAGGCGGGG
>OMLC01037311.1:0-13687 GCA_900302585.1 Regalecus glesne
CCCCAGCATGTGGAGGTGTCCTTGAGCAAGACACTGACCCCCCCCCCAACTGCTCCCCGAACACCGCTCTCCCAGCCCCTGCTCTCACCGCTCCTATACAATAGGATGGGTTGAGTGTAGAGAATGAACTCCACTGGCCTTGGTCGCATGGCGATGAGACGTTCACCGGTCTTATGGTGGTGAAAGATGTTTCTGGGTGAGGGAGTTGCCATAGCAGCGGCGTGTCGGTATGACATCCGCAAACAGCAACCGACCCGCAGCATGAATGTCACGGGCTGATCTTGAGGCTGAGGGAACGTAAGCGTATATCCAGTATATCCAGTATCGCCATGTTGTGGGGACGGACAGGGACTCGGATGGAGCTCAGGGGGAATTAAGGCCGGATGCCCTTCCTGACACCTCGTGGTGGGTCTTAACCCACGACATCCAGGGCGTGTTAATCTCTAGAAACACTAGCGTGATTTTCAGCTTATTTTCTGCACTGTGTAGTCGTTATTGCTTTCTCAGACTCACAAAGGTGGCGTTGTGCTATGGGGATGACTACACAACTCATGGAACGGAGGTACCATCACTTCCCTGTTTTATGTACACCATCTCCTCAGAGAGATGTCAGCCGGGAGGGCCAACGGAACGACACATGACAGCGTCACCGTCAGCCTGCTGCTCTCGCGGGCCTTGCGGGGTCAGAGGTCGTGTGCGTACCGCCCCCCCCGGCGGTTTCCAGAAGTCGTACGAGCGCCCCGGGAAAGTTTTTCAAGTAGCTTCCTCCCTCTGACGCTGGGGGAGTTCTATAAAAAGGAGACGTGTTGGCTACAGTCGTCTGTGAGCATGCTGAGATCACACCTGACAGACCGGCAAGTGAGCTGCTGTGTGTGTGTGGTGACATGCAACAGAAACGGAGAAGAAATACATGCATATCTCTTTTACAAAGGGCGCGCTGGGCGCCTCGTGTCGCTGGCAGTGTTCTATTTCAAACCTATGTACACGGGTAACTGATCGCTATACAGGTGTCAACAATATAGTGTATAAATATCTCCGTATAAATAGACTTTATACATCTAAATGAGATACTTGGGAGGGCTGAGGGGCGGGTGCTCTGGAAGGAATGGAAGAAAGTCCATAGTTTGTTTTTCCATTGCATATTCAGTCTTTCTTAGACCCTGAGTCAAGCTTGAGAGGAGACTTCCAGTCAACGTTAAGGTGTCGGGGAGGGGGCCTGTTAGAGGAAGGGGCTGAGGACCAGATAAGGCCCTATTTCCCAGGGATCCCAGGGTCAGAGACGGGCCGATGGAGTCCCGACCTTGCTGAGCTGCTGGGCGGGACGTCGGGGAGCGAGGCCTGTCGTGTGGACAGGAAGAGAGACCTCGGTGGCTGTTGGATTGGCTGTTGTTGCTCTGGAGAGTCTGTGTTGATTTGTCTCTGCTCTACTTCTGTGTCCCTCTCAAGCAGGCCAGAGAAGCTCCCGTCTGGAAGAGTCTCTGAGTCGAGGAGGACGGGGGATGAGTCTTTGGGTTTGTTCTGAGCGTTTTCCTGGTCAGGGCTCTGGAAGTGAAGAGAGGGGAGATGGAAAAGCATTCATATCATAACCTTATCGACATAAGAATGAAGTTAAAATGATTCTGGAGTTTTCGTGGAGAGAAGGTGTCAGAGTACCTGGGGATGGGACGGTGCAGGACCAAGGCTGAGGTCGGTCTGGATGGCAGACACAGGCTGGACCCGGATGGCCGACCCTTGGTAGTCAGAGCGGGAAGTGATGGGGCTGTAAACCGGGGGACCAGCTGTGATCTGCCTCTGGAGCAGCTGCAGGATAGCCTGGATATCCGTCGTCATCTGGGACTCCAATCTGAGGTCGCCAGAGCCACAACAAAACCACACCGTGAGAAGGGACCACTGACTGATCAGGTGCCATGAAGCAGACATGTTTTGCATGTCCCACATTACTCCTGTTAGCCTCCCTGTGCTGATGACCAATGCATTTTACAGTCGATTTGTAATCCAGCACATAACTGCTGAGCTCTGAGCAGGGCTTTTCAGCGGTACCTCCTACCAGGCTCATGTCTGTATTGTGTGCTGAGATCAAGCAAACTGGATATAACGTACGTCAAACAAGACTCGGCATCATTTCATTATGTGCATCAAGACTAACAACTGGATTTCATACCATTCAGTCAATCACTGAGTATGTCTTTTCTATTCACACGAGTTACGTTTTGTAATATTTCCCATTGTTTATATTTCTCCTATATTCTTATGCCAGTTTAGATTTTGGATCTCGAATTGTGTCTCTTCAGTTTCCAACTGTTGTTCCACTGCAACTTTCCCCGTGTGGGACTAATAAAGGAATATCTTATCTCACAAGTACAGCACAAATCCACAGAGTCTTTAAAATAAAATAAAAACTTCCGCTGGACTTTAAACCAATAAGCAACTTTACAACCTGTTCTCAGATTTCAACCAAGGACTTCTCGTAATCCAGTTGATCACGGTTGATCGACGTCACGTCGTGACGCTCACACGTTTTCAATACAGGAAACGGAAGCCAGAAGACAAGACCGGCTGTCACCTAACTCAGCCAACATGGCGACTCGCTAACGCGCAAACAGCGCTAACACATCGAGCATTGTTAGGTCATTATTTTCCACATCATTGTCATGTTTTATAGCGTTTTGGGCGACGAGGAGTTTGGCGTATGTAAAACTATGGGTGAAAACCATGAAGATCAACGTGAGCCTGCCGTGGTAACTAACATAAACTCGCCGTCTCCTACAGACAAGCCTGAGGCAGATGGACAGGACAGAGCATGCCAGTACACGTACTATGTACAGAACAATAAACAGAAGATGTATGGTTAGGATTTGACGGTGTTAAGCGTTGATTTGAAGGTCAGCCAGGCTTTAAGATTTACCACAAGAGCTTTTAGCTCCGTCATTGGTCTTCTAGGAGGCAGAGCAGGAGGTGGCACAGATGAAGATGCTAAGATTTACATTGAGAGTGATGAAGAAGGACAAGACTAGGAACGAGTATATTATAGGGAAAGCTCAGGTGCCTGCCTCCCCTGACTGTATGTCCCTGGTCTGCAGTGATGTTGCATGTTATTTTCCTGACTTTAGAGATGTATATGTCTTGAATAGATGACAGGTTGCCTTCAGTGGCTCCTGGGCTGTCTAGTGGTTGATCCAGACCAGGCAATGATGGATGTGCAGAGGACAGATTGGATTGCTGCAGTTTAGAGCTAAATCAGCACTTCTGGAGCTGGTGGAGAAAGTTCATCTTCTCCTGGGCTTTTCTGGTGACTGTGTCTATGTTGGGTATCCACCACCTTAGTTCCGGGAGAGTCCGGAAATCTGTAGGTTTACATCATAGACACCTTGCTGTATAGTGTGTCTCCATGTCTTGTAGATCCGCAGTATGTACTTTATATGTGGTTAGAATAGAGTTATTCATTTGAAGGTCAGCCTGTATATTTTTTATCCAACTGTTTTGGTGCATGGTGCCCTGTTGCAGCTGAGTTATGAGTTATGTTAAAGGTCTGCAGTTGAAGGTGTTAAGATTTAGATTGTGAGTGATGAAGAAGGAAGTAGTAAATTGACTCATTCTTTTATGGAGCTTTTCTAGTCTAGCAACCACTCAGCTTTACACGGAATGACTCAGATTTACTGAGCTATGTGGTGGGATACGAACCCACAATGTCTGACTCCCAGGCATGCGCTCTACCTGCTTCGGGTGTTTTTGAATAGTAGTGTTCTAGTACAATTTCTGTTGGATCCTTTCTCAGTAAAACTTTAGCTCCTTCTCTTTTCCTCTCATCACCCCACCTTTTTAGCTTTTCCGGAGCCCAGAGGTCACCTCTAACCAGCCCTCTCTCCTCACCTCCACCACATCTCCATCCATCCATCAATCTTCCTTCCCCCACTGCTGGATAGGAAGAGATTCAGTTAAGTGATCATGAAGGCTAGCTCTGTCCTGGGATGCCCCTTTGACCCAGTGGAGGTGGTGGGAGAAAGTAGGATGATGGCTAAACTATCATCCATGGCAGACAATGGACCCCAATCCATACAGGACTCCCTCTCTGGACTGGAGAGCTCATTCAGTTCTGCTCCATCCAAAGTGTATGAAAGAGCTTTACTGCAGGTCTTTCCTTCTTACAGCTGTTTGACTCTATAACCAGCACTGCTCTCCCAGTAGACCACATACACCAAAATTGATAATTGGGCTTCACAGCATCCAGTGTTTCATTTCAGTGTGTAATGAGATGTGCAATAATAATGTGATATCACTTCACTATACAATAAGAATGAGTCTGTATGCAATTTCAACTGTCACGTCTTTTTATGCCTTAGTTCTGCTTTCCACTTTGCCGCTTGTGACGCTGCTAGAAACACGTCTTTATTCATTTGACTTTAAAGTAAAGAAAGTAAGTTTATGTATATTAGATTCCCTTGTCAGTCTCATAAGGTGAGATTTGCGATACTCTGCATTTTGACCCATCCTTATTGTGTAGGAGCGATGAGCTGCCACAGGGTGGCGCTCAGGAAGCAGTTAGGGGTTCAGTGTCTTGCTCGATCTGCTTTCTGCAGGAACGGGGATCAAACCTGTGACCGTTTGATCGGTCTACGACTGAGCTACGCTTCCTCTTGCTACTGCCCTCTCTATGAATTCCACTTTGTAATGTTATGGGTTCTGGAATAGTATTTAACTGTGCACATCCCTGCCTGACCTCAAATGGGCCAATGACTGCTCATCAGCTAATTACACTGGCTCATTACGTGGTCAGGTTGAGCGACTCGGTGGTATAGAGACATGGACTCTGCGTCATGGTGCCTGGGGTTGTGGGATCAAAACTCGCATTTGTCCTGAACTTTGACGGTGGCTACGTGGTGAACTTGGATGGAGAAAACCCGATTTGATTTTCAAATCCAAATAATTAATTTGAGTTTGGTTTCATAGGAACGTTACCAACTAGCATTGCTAACGTAACCATGACAACAGCTTCAATATGGAAGTTCGGGACACATGCGGGTTTCGAACCCTTGATCCCGGGTACCTCAATGCAGAGCTCGATGAAGTGGTGAAAGCTGTGGGAGCAGCAGCGGTGGTGGGTGGGGCTTGTGTTGTAGGAGCCATGGTGTGTGTGGGGGGGTTAACGGTGGATGGAGGAACAGTAGGGGCGGGGCAACCTATGAGACGTGGGAGGAGGAAAGGGCAGAGGAGACTTATTAGAGTTGGTTTTGAGAGGGAGGACACCAGTGAGGGTGGAGGCCGGTGTAGATCCATAACATTTCAAACCGCTACACCACCAGGTCAACTCCAAGTTCCGAGAGGTTTGAACCCAAAACTTAGCTGAAAGCACTAAAGAGGACTAACTGTAATCTTAGGAGCATCAAGGAGCCCCAACCTATGGGCAACTTCCCCATCGTTGAGTTATTCATTGTTTTCTTTTCCAACTGTGTTTCACTTCTTTAAAGAACATTAATTTCTCCTCCAGTAGGCAGAATAGCATTTAAATAGCACAACTTCCCCAACTGACAGAAGAATGAACAGATTCTCATATGGATGGATGACAGCAGTCACGAAGTCCCAGGGACATGCTTCCCAAAAACCTTCTGAGGGTCAAGACAATCACTGTCTACAGCCCTATAAATACAGGAAATGATCCTCACACTAGGAGGTTATCTGAGATCCTCCCGTTCAGGTTTCAGGGCTGGCTCAGACAGCCAGGCATCAATCACTACTTGTTATTGTCTGATGTTGGGCAGAGACGGTCAATACTAGTTTCTGACACTAGAGGGAGTGTCACACCGATGTTCTCCTTGACCCGAAGAAGCACTTTCCCATTCGATTCCAATCCCCCTAACTAAAATCTGCAAAGGATGAGTAAGAATGAGAAATAATAGAAGGATTAATAAGCATTACAACCGCGGGGGCTCCAATTACAACCTCTCCGTCTTCACTTTGGGACGGACGCAGTTTCAATTCCGTGTCGGCTCGCACCCCCCAAAAATAAAGATAATTGAAGCCAAGTGATGTCGAAGCCTCAGGCAACTGCCCTTATCTCATGACCTTCTATTTGGGGTGTCCTTGAGCAAGACGCTGAACCCCTAACTGGTCCCTGGGCGCCTCAGCTGCTCACTGCTGTTATACAATAGGATGGGATGGATAGAGGAGAAGTGTCTTTGTATGTGTGCATAATGAAAAATGAATAAAGCTTTTTGTTTGTCTTGATTCATGCTCCAGGTGCACAACACGTCACGCCGGGACCCTGCAGCCTACGCCCGTCTACAGGCCAGTGGACGCTTTCAAAGATTAGGATGCTCACATCCCTGACGGGGTGGAACGCTGGTTTGAAGGGGATGTCAGAGAGGGGCCGTCTATGGCCAACATCTGTGTCCAGATGGACTGATTCACCTTCTCTGTAATGCTGTAGAGCACGAGGCTCCACGTCAGACGTTGCGGGTTCGGCCCCAGGAAAAGACACTGTAGCCCTGCGATGGAAGGGCGACCTGTCCAGACCGCCGGGACACGCTCCAGCATGACCCCGCGACCCGATTCGGGATAAGCGGCGGTCAATGGAGAGGACAGGCTGCACATCCCTAACAGTGTGGAGTGGTTTCTGGAAGACAAACGGGCCCTGCGTCATCTGCTACCTTTCCTCCCTCTACCTGTTGAGGTGCTCCTGAAGGAGGTCCAGCCTTTGCTCCACTTCTCCGTAGGTGAGCTCCGTGTCGCTCTCCTCCTCTCCAGCCGGAGGCTCCTGACACTGGGCCGGCTCCGCCGAGTCCCGCCTGAGCTGCTCACACACCCACCCCTCTGACTGGAGCTCTGCAGGGAGAGAAACGCCTCAGTCGGTCTATCATTCAGTCAGTCACGGGGTCATTAGGTCAGGGTCAGGGTCAGGCACACAGACAGAAAACGTCACCGCGGTGCACAATCAAGACCTTAGCACCTTGTCCCAACACGGGCGGTGTTTGTTCGTGGATGCCGGCTTTTCCTGTGGGGCTGCTCCCGCTGTGCTGATGATAGGAATCAATATCACTCGGCTCTCTGCTCCGCCACAAAGCCCCCCCCCCCTCCACCACCGCAGCTGAATTACAGGGCGCTGCCATCAAATCACGGCACGCTGACACGGCCCTCCCGTCTCAGACAACCCATAATAAGCCAAGCTAGGCATGTCGGCTGAGACGCAGCTGAGCGGTAGTCGTGATGCCGTGCTGTCTCCCCATGTCGTCAGTCACGCCTGCTCGCCTCCTGGGTCTCTGACTGCAGCAGGTCACGAAGACCGCAGGTCTGCACCGAAAGGTCGTAACCCCGGCCGCTGGATCTGATCCAGGTCTTATTACCGAGTGGGTCTGAGGTTTCATCCTTAATGGCACAGGATCTCCGTTTGCTTTCGTCGATGGGTGCGAGACTGCAAACCCGGGGCTCGGGGGGGGGGTTTCAGGGTTCAGATCCCCAGCATGAGGATGTGGGAGAGAGAAGTGGGACAGGAAAGGTCAACTCACCGCTATATTTCTAAATCGACTTCTGAGCCAATCACACTTCTGGAGTACAGCGCCTGGCACGGGGTTTATGATTCTATCGTTATGCTGGAAGATCAATAGAAGGTCTTGCAGACGCGTAGCCAGGATGTATCTATTCATACAAGACGACACTGATGGAAGCCTCAGACCCTCGCGTAACGTTTGACTTTGGCACGGTTTGATGCTGGGGCTAAAATAGGGGAGTCTATTTTAAACTGTAGGAGGAACAAGACACTGTTTATTGAGACAGGGTAAGATGAGCTGTCTTCAAAAGAGGCTCGTCGCTGCTCCTCTGTCTGCAGTCAAAAACAACTCTATTGTAATTCAAGATATAACCCTAGGAGTGGACCGAGCACATTTCCAGCAGCGGGGCACGCTCACCTTTAGAACCCGGGCTCGCCGTGCCGTCTCCGGGCGGTGCTTCTGGGCCGCTGCGGACGTGGGAGTGGTCCCTGACCACCGGGTATCCCAGCATGTTCGAACACAGCGGCCTCTGCTCTTCCTCCTCCACCCGCCCGTCTTCCTCATCCTCCTCCTCTTCCTCCCCCTTCTCTCCCTCCTCCACAGAGTCAGCCCCCCCCCTCGCCTCGGCCGCCTGGGAGGAGGCGTAGAGCTGCCTCTCCCGCTTGGGATCGCAGTAGGAGGCCGCCGGCTCCTTGTTGTTGGTGCCTGGGGAGAGGACATGTGGTGGCAGAGCACCAAGTTTCTCTGTTAGGAGGTGGAGAGCTCCTTCGGGGAAGAGTTGCAGTGCACCGTGTCAGACTGTCATACAGCCTCGTTATCTTAAAGATCAGCTGGGAGGCATTCGTAAATACGAGCCTCTCACGTCCTGCAGTGAAGTGGGAAATACGCATGTGCCTGTTGGGCTTGGACAGGAGGTGCCGGCCACTGTGCCGTGATATGGATCATCGGTACATCCTCTGTTCTCCCTCCTGTTATGCCGGGAGACAGCGTTACAGGTACTGTGCTCCCGTTTCCATGGCAACCAATTAGATCTACCCGTATCGATGCCAATCTGTCGAGGCCTGTTGTGTGTGGAGACTATGCATCCACGTCCCGATTCTCCTCTCTCCTCCAACTCAAATTACACCCGCCCTGCACACGAGGGCAGCTCTGACTCAGACGCTGTCAGCTTGATAGCCGCCGTGCAGTCTGGAGACAGGGTGGCGGCTATATTTCTCTGAACTGATCTGGAGATACCTTTTCCTTGTCAGGATCCAGTCTTGGATGTGATAGATCCAGGGTGTTAGCTACGGGGGACCACAGGGAGCTCGGCTAAAATGTTAAAAGATGATAGCTATGGCAGCACAGGGACCTCTGTCAGGCCAGTGCTTGTTACAGTCTCAAGATAGGAAGTGTTTATAAGCTGACCTGTGGAAGATTTCCTTCTGTAGGAAACCTGTCTGCGACCCTTGATGTCCTCCGTGTCCGAGTCGCTGGCTTGTGGATAGGATGTCTGTTGAGGAGCACAAGGAGCTGGTGAGGAGACTGAGTCATGTGACACACTCTAAAGCCAATGACACGCGCACACACACCTGTGTGGACAGCTACTCACACACCCGTATGAATCAAGGATTTCTAACAAAAAAATAGCTCAGACCCATCTTTCAATCGCCCCCATCCATTTATCCATCCATCCATCTTTTTTTTATTCGTAAAAAACTTTATCCCCTTTTTTCCCACCAGAATCCCCTGAGGGTCCTACTGCTGGGTCAGTCTCTCTGATACCCTCTAGAACGTTGACAGGAAGGAGGAAGTGGTAGCATGTGTCTCCTCCAAGTCACATGACCACTAGCCCTCACTAGTCCACACATCATGGTCTGGTGGGGAAAGCACAGTGCTTGGCCGTCAGAGGAGAATGAAGCAGAGTACTTTCCCTTCACTTAACCAAGAGGCCTGGGCGACCCAGAGGGGGACACTAGTGAACCCAGAATACTTTATCCAACCTAACCCCTATACCCATGTGAGGCTTAGCCAATTATGACCCACTAACTATGGACCTCTGGCCGTTGTTGGAAACGGAACAGCTGAGATTCAAACACCCGAGTGCCATCCATCCATCCACTTGTCTCTACACGTCTCAAATTGGGTCGTAGAGTCACTAGGCAAAGGCGGAGTAATGGCCAAGGCGAGGAGCCGAGGAGGCCCACGCCTGCTTACCTTGGCATTGTCATCACGGAGGTTAAAGGTCAGCTCCAGGTTCATGAGGAAGTGGTCGGCGAACTCCGGGTACATGTCCAGCACCTCCAAAATCTCCTCCCTCTGGATGGTGTGCAGATCGCAGTAGCTCAACGCCCGGACGTCCGCGCTGGACTTCCCCGGCCTGGTGTAGAGGTGGATCATCTCGCCGAAGATGTCATTCTTACCTGCAGGTCAAAGGGACGGAGTGATGCAGGAGTCAACTCAAAGTAACGACCTTCTCCGTGCTAATTAATGCCAGCACCTTTCATTATCAACTTGGGGGCGGCATAGCTCAGTGGGTAGAGCGGTCGTCTTGCAATCAGAAGGTTGCAGGATCGATCCCCGGTCCTGCATACAACATGTCGAGGTGTCCTTGAGCAAGACACTTAACCCCTAACTGCTCCCGAGCGCCATATGTTGGCAGCTCACTGCTCCTATACAACAGGTTGGGTCAAAAATGCAGAGAAAACCAAATTTCCCCTTGCTGGACTGATAAGGGAATCCTTTCTTTCTTGTCTATTTCGGGTACATCTATAAGGAGGAACTTGGGACGCTTGGCTCATGAACGGACGCGCTGGATTGCAAAAGAGACCAGAGGGCAGAAGAAGATCAAATACACAAATAGAACAATAGGTTTGCATCAAGTCACAACTGACACGCCCCCCACCATCTTGGATTGGACGACACATGTCCTACATTGGATGACTGCAGGGTTGGCTGTGCTGTGGTCTCCCGGGTCATTTGCATGGACCTTTGCCTGTGCAGGGATGTGGAAAGCAGAGTGTGGTGGTGGTTACGGAGGCTGGGCGGGGTTGTCTGCGTGTGGTAACACGAGGTCCATCTCTGCAAGGTTCCCCGACGTCCAAGAGCTCCAAGACTCCCTCACAAGTATCATGACTTGTGAAAACATCCCACCGCAGCCCAGCGTTTGCCACATGGTTGTATGCACGACGAAGAAAAACCACTTCCTCTTTTCACGGCCCCACAAGACGGAGCCACTTTGGATCTCTCCAATGTCTCCTTAGAGATTCCTGGTTGTGGGTTATTGTCGATTCACGGAGTCAAACCATATAGGCATAGAGAACACGTGGGTGGTTTTACGGTCATGCTAGCATAAGCGCTGCCAACACGTTAGCATTAGCATGAGACATGGCCATGTGGACCTGCTATGAGAGCGGAGGGATGCGATCAGCAGCTATCCAGCCGTTAGAGGGGTGAAATGTGCCGAGTTGCTGGGTAAACCACATTTCAACAGCAATGCTTCTCAGTCGTCACGGCCCCTACGCTGTCATCAGATTTCCTGACTCTCATTGGCTGAGTGAAAAATGGACATTCAATGGAAGGAGAAAGGAGAGATGGACCTGCTGGAGGCAAGGTTGGGCTGCAGAGAGAGAGAGAGGGGGGTGAGAGATGGAGAGAGAGACAGAATGTGGAGATGAGGCTATTTCCTCTGATTACATTTGGAACTTGCCAATAATACTACACGGCTCAGCGGCCTAGATCAACAAGCACTCCATCTCACCAGGCTGGCAACTTAACAGCACAATGGAACGACTCCGCAACACTCTACCTCTGTCTCCGACCCTCCATCCGCCCCCTCATTTTCTCTTCTCTCCTGTCATTTACCGGCTCTCCGCCCACCGGACCCATCTCTCCGTCCTCTGTTGTAATCTAGCTCTGTTAGTGAGCAACCTTGCCTCCTCCCCTCCTCCTCCTCCTCCTCCTCTCCCCTTGGACACATGATCTTCCTCCCTCAGAGCCTGTCCACCTCCTCGTCCTCCTCCCTCCCTCCTCTCACCTTGTCCTCCCTTTTCATCCCGCGGACATGGCACAAATCACAGTGTTCTTTAAAGCCCGCCGTCAGCTCATAGTCAATGGAGACGTCAGATTCCCAGCACGGAGGCGAGCGCTCTTCATCTGGACGGCCCACCGGGCATCGGACTCACGAAGAGACCGTTAGATGCACAGCGCGGCGACTCTTGTGGCGTTTTCAAGCTCCTTGGCCGGTCTCGGCCACTTGGATGAATGGCGCAACTCGCCGTGCTCATTACACACGCTTGGAAACGTTGCTGCGAGAGCAGCCTCAGCCATTGTCAGCATCGTGCACATTTCCTCATTAACACTTCGTTACGACGAGTCCTTGCATACGTGCAGCATACTGCCTGCACGGCGTGTAACAACAGAGCTGCCGTGTCGCTGGATACCGTCCATGTGACAGTGAAAAGCTACAGCTCGTTAAAATGGGCTTCCCGGCACGCGTCTTGCTCGTTTATATAATCGGTAATTTTTGCATATTTCACTACGACTCATGCAACAACTGTACTTATTCTGCATCGTTTGTTGCCTCGTCACTGCAGATCTGTTACCCAGTTTGCTCCTGGTGTGAGGGTCTCAGGGCAGGGGGGGAGAGGGGGGGTGTTGATGGCAGTAATGTGATTTTTGAAGCCCTTTGCTAAGATTTTCCATTTCAAACCATGCAAAGTAAATCTGACGATATGGCTGAAATGAGATTTCTGCCCCGGAAGGTGAACCGAACCTGGTAAAAATTCAGAGATAAATTGGGTTTATTTGGGTCGAAACCAGCAGGTCCACAGTGAAACGGAGACCCACCTAGGATGGCCACCACCACGTCGTCCTTGAGGATCTCAATGGAGCCGCGGGAGAGGAAGTAGAGGGCCGTGAGCACGTCTCCAGAGTGGACCAGCGTGTCTCCGGGCGGTGCATGGGTGGTCTTGAACCTCATGGCGAGGGCGCGGAGGCAGCCCTTGGTGGCTCCGTGGAACGCCTTGCAGCCCTGCAGGAGGTTTTTGTTGAGGTGGAGGCAGATATCCGCCTGCAGACACTCGGGGAAGCCCTTCAGGACCTGGATGAGGAACACAGGTCAGAGGAGACAGAGAAACCGTGAGGGGGCCTCTTAAACACCGCGTTCTACGTCAAAACCGCCGGAGTTGTAAATGCACTATGGGGTTTAGGTTTGGGGTGAGGTCGTACGGCTGATCACCCGGACTCCCAATAAAAATAGGAGGCCATCGCCATCCGTGTTTTTTTGTACACCTTCTCAAAACCTAGAACGTGCAGCAGAAGCAGACCGACTACACTGTGGATTTGTCTCTGGGATATGGATCTCCTGGGAGCCAATGAGCCTCTTGGCAGCTTCAGATGACAGAAGACAGCGGAGATGAGGACTCCACCTCCCAGAGGTCAACGACTCCACAGAACGGAGACATGGATTAGAGGTTCGAGGTTCGGATTAGAGAGACCCCCCCTGGAGACGTCTCCAGGGGGGTCTCAGAGCCTTGGTGGGCTGTGGGGATAAAGCTATTTGCTGGTCTGCTTCACAGAGGCTCGACTAAAGATAAATGTGAGGGAAATGTGAGACATTCAAGCATCGCCTCGACCGCCGTCAGATTGGCCGAGTCGGATTAGTCTTGACCGTTCGAAGGACTTACCTCACGACTGAGCTAACCCAGCGGAGTGTTGAAAACACAATGGAGGGAAACATGCCTTCAAACTTTTGAAAAGAAGGAAAATGGTTTTGCGCATCCACTGTATGGACTCGAGTCACTGCACACTTACCCTTTACATAGAGAGGTAGTGTACAGTGGTACCAGACGAGAGCGGCTAAAGGCTCCTGTGGTAAAAGCTAACTGACTGTGTGTGTGCGGCATAGCTCAGTTGGTAGAGCGGTCGTCTGGCATTCACAAGGTTACAGGTTCGATCCCCGGTCCTGCATACAGCATGTGGAGGTGTCCTTGAGCAAGACACTTAACCCCTAACTGCTCCCCGAGCGCCATATGTTGGCAGCTCACTGCTCCTATATAATAGGTTGGGTCAAAAATGCAGAGAAATCCAAATTTCCCCTTGCGGGACTGATAAGGGATTTTTTTGTTTTTTTTTCGTGGGGGCGGCATAGCTCAGTGGGTAGAGCGGTCGTCTGGCAATCGGAAGGTTCCAGGTTCGATCCCCGGTCCTGCATACAGCATGTCGAG
>OMLC01037312.1:0-10017 GCA_900302585.1 Regalecus glesne
TATTCTCATAATAACTACGATGAATATGAACACATCATGAATAAAGATAAAATCCTAGTTATCGTTCAGAATGCTTAAAATTGTATGGAAATGTAGTACTTATTACGGTGACACAATAACTGGTATTACTGGTTGTTTTTTTTTAACAATATACACTATAAATAGCAACTTCCTCCTATAGAGGAAAGAAATATTTTTTTAACTCCCACGAATCAAGCATCCGGTTAGTTGGGTTGATAGCTGAGGATGTCTCTGTAAATCACAGTACCCGAGACCAAATGTGGTGACAGCCTGTAGGGGTCACTACTCTAGCAGATCAACATCACGAAGAAGAAGAACAGAGATTTTTATTTTCAGGGAGTGGAGCAGCCAGAGACTGTGATTTGGAAAACTGATAAGTGCCACAAGAATGAAAGGTTTTTAACTCTCCTGCTTTGGTAAACGCTAGTCATATCTTCTTATTTTTATGCCCCGTTTGGGATCGTATGAGACGTGAACTCATCTAACCGATTGGTAACGCTTTTCGTGCTAGTGTAAAAAAGCTAACATTTAGCTAAATTACAAAAGACCGAGTATAAACCCAAGCGTTTGTCGCTTTATGTATCGTTTTTTTAACCAGTTGGATCTGGACTAGCAGTTGATATATGCATGACTTACCTTTAATGGCTCTGCATTTGCTAGATGAGATATTGATTTCTTTTATAAGGCTAGTATACTATGTTGTTGACCTAGCCAATTTTTATTGCCTGGTATTTAAAGTCGATCCGTCTTGTTGTCCTTCTTTTCTTCCTTGTTTTACTCTTATGCTTTGCTTTCATACATTTTTCTAGTTTTATTAACAATCTATTTTGCAAAGCATATTAAGTACTTTTGAAAAATATTGTCAACAATATACCTTAATTAAATAAATAATGATAAATCATTATTGATGCAACCAACATGTGCCAAATTTTGTGTTGTTCCCCAAAAGTCAAGTCGCAGGTTACTTAGAAAGATCATGACTGTTTTTATCATTTTTTTCAGATATCTTGTTTGTTTTCCTCCACTGGCTGTAAGGCCCTGATGCCCGTAATTGCCCCATGTGGGACTAATAGAGGGATATCTTTTCTTATCTTATCTTAGGGTCTCCTCCTATGTGTAACTAACTGCCAGGCGTCAGAACTGATCATGCTAACATCCATGTTCAAGTAGTGGGTAGAAGATGGCTGCAGAGCTGTTTCCCAACAAGAAGTTGGTCCCTTCTACCTCAACTAGCACTGCCATCCAGCAATACCAGCAGCAGAATCTGACTAACAACAATGGCATCCGGGGCTGCAACTGGCAGGGTCTCTACCCGACTATCCGAGAAAGGTGGGTAAACCAAGGCACCAAACTACTTCACATGGAAGAAACTTGCTTTGATTTTATTGTGCATGTTAAATGGTTGGCATTGTCTTTGAAAGGGATGAAAAATGCAGTCAACTACACAAAAATAATCACACTGTGAAGTAATTATACCCTAAACCATGTTTCATTAGCTGTAGACATGTTTACTTACCCGATGTCTGATCCAACCAATAAATACTGGAAGTCTTATGTTACTTAAACATTGGCCTAGATAATTTCACCAAACCATTTTCAATAAAAAAGTAATGCCACTCTCTTTTGGTAGGAAGTTTCACAACTGTTGCATTTCTGGTCACATCCGGATCAATGGTGTAGTACCGAGTACATTACTTTTTAAAGTTGAAATATTGAAGACCTTAATTTCCAATTGAAATCTGGATCCGGTTGTAATTCGTGTTTTAGTGATCAAAATCCCATAAACACTTCTGAGATAAACCAGCCCCCTGTGTCTCTTAAGTCAGTGCCTTCCTTGCTACCAAACAAAGAGCTATGGTGAAACCGGAGTTTTAGCAATTGAGGTTTTCATAATAGTTAAAGATCTAAAACAGTTGTTTCGCTGTCTGCTTGCTGGCCACAAGACTCTCATCCTTTTAAAAGGCACTGGTACCTACCTTCTATATGTGGCTGGAGTGTTGGAAGACTTGATTAACTTTGCCAGTAAAGATCTAACTTACAGCTGATGTTGAAATAAATAACTATAAAAGCGCCAATGATCTGGAATTTTTTGTGAGATAGCTGTTGTCTTCATTATGCTAGTAATATAAAGCCTCAAAAGAAACGGTTGCCATAGAAATCATGTTTATACATCCAAACCACCATAGTGATAGTTGGATATATTACTACACACTATCTTAACTGGGAAGCTAGCATACATATTCTGGATCTTTTCTCTGCACATTGACACACTATGGCTGATTTTTTTTTTCTTCCAGGAATTCAGTCATGTTCAACAATGAGGTGATGGCAGATGTGCATTTTGTGGTTGGGCCAACTGGTGGAACTCAACGAGTTCCAGGGCACAAGGTAAGCTCCTTGATAATCAAACAGGGTGGAAAACATCCCAATCGAAATGCTTGAAATTTGTACTGCATCAGGTAAATTTGCCTAATGAATTACTGGCACTCAAGTAAATATCCCACTTCACAGAGATTACACAGTGATATCTTAAATGCCTCCAAGATGTAAACACTAATTTGATTTTGCTTTTGACAGTATGTTCTGGCTGTGGGTAGCTGGGTGTTCCATGCAATGTTCTATGGGGAACTAGCCGAGGACCAGGATGAGATCCGCATCCCAGACGTTGAGCCTCCCTCATTCTTGGCAATGCTTAAGTAAGCAACCTCGTTGGTTTTTACTTACCTATCGTCTTTTGTTAGCTTTTAAGATTTAACTACATTATCATATGCAAGTGCTGAATGTGTGGTTTGCTTCTTCATGTTTGGAATGTAATTCTAGGGCTGGCCCAGAATATCTGAATATATATATAATACAGTAATTCAACTGATTTGTTTCAATTTTGGGCAGTAAAACCTTATTTCATGCTGCATGCAGTCATGGATGGCACAAGTAAAGTGCTGCATGGCATCCAGCGTTTTACCTTTGCCCTCATCCATAGGGTTAGTGGATCAGGAAGGGCTTCTGACATAAAACTCTGCCGATTAGTATGCGGATTAATAAGACTAGAACAGATTGGTCCAGGCTACCATTGGTGCTGTGCCCTCACAGGGTATAAAACTAAAATCCTCTATTAGTGACCCATGAAAAACAGGGAATAAGCTGAAAGAAGATATGCACTAAAATCACTGTCCACACATGTCTGTTCCACTGATTTCCCAGGTATATCTACTGTGATGAGATTGATCTATGTGCAGACACAGTGCTGGCCACCCTCTATGCTGCCAAGAAATACATAGTGCCTCATCTTGCAAGGGCTTGCGTCAACTTCCTGGAGACCAGCTTGAGTGCCAAGAATGCCTGTGTCCTGTTGTCTCAGAGCTGCCTGTTTGAGGAACCCGATCTGACGCAGCGCTGCTGGGAAGTGATAGATGCCCAAGCTGAGCTGGCTCTGCGTTCAGAAGGTTTCTGTGACATCGATAACCAGACCCTGGAAAGTATTCTGCGGCGCGAAACCCTCAATACCAAAGAGATGGTTGTGTTCGAAGCAGCGCTGAACTGGGCCGAAGCAGAGTGCCAGCGTCAGGACTTGACCCCGACCATCGAAAATAAACGCCTGGTGCTGGGCAAGGCCATCTATTTGATCCGCATTCCCACAATGGTGCTGGAAGAGTTTGCCAATGGCGCAGCACAGTCAGGTGTGCTAACACTCAATGAGACCAACGACATATTCCTGTGGTATACAGCAGCCAAGAAACCAGAGCTGCTGTTCTGCACTAAACCCCGCAAGGGCCTGGCACCACAACGCTGCCATCGCTTCCAATCCTGTGCCTACAGGAGCAACCAGTGGCGGTACCGTGGCCGCTGCGACAGCATCCAGTTTGCAGTGGACAAGCGCATTTTCATTGCAGGCTTCGGACTTTATGGATCAAGCTGTGGTTCAGCTGAGTACAGTGCCAAGATTGAGCTGAAGCGGCAGGGTGTGCCCATGGGCCAAAGGATCATCAAGTACTTCTCTGATGGCTCTAGCAGCACATTTTCTGTGTGGTTCGATCACCCTGTGCAAATTGAACCAGACACCTTCTACACCGCTAGTGTGGTGCTGGACGGGAACGAGCTCAGTTACTTCGGCCAAGAAGGCATGACAGAAGTGCAGTGTGGTAAGGTCACCTTCCAGTTCCAGTGCTCCTCAGATAGCACTAATGGAACAGGGGTGCAAGGAGGTCAGATCCCCGAACTCATCTTCTATGCCTGAGACCTGGGCAAGGGGTGGGGAGGGGTACTGTTGTTATCAAGAGAAACTCTTGACTTTGTGGCCAAGTTTGGAAATCAAACTTTTGAGATTACTTCTCAGGAACACTTTAAATAATCAGGTCCTTCTTGGAGATATGGTTATTTGAGTTGGCTGTGCCGGTGAGCCTTTATGGTAATCTTTTGGGGTTTTCCTCAAACATTAAAGCCAAGGTTATGCATAGGTGCTCAACCTTGGTTTAATAGCCAACCGTAGATAAGTAAAGCTTAAAATGCAATGTATTCATGAAGAAATGTCGACCATTTTGTTTATTGCCTTAAGTGTCAACATACTCATAATCTGTAATGAGAAACCTGCTTTCCATGACCAAAACAAAGTCTTTTTTAGCTCGAGATTAAGCACTACTTAATTGTTTGCATGTCATGTAGTCGCAGTGATTTCTTTTGTGAGGTCAAAGGCTAATGTCCGCAATGGCCAATATCAATGTCAGAATTACTCATTAAATCTAAATAGTTTTCTCTCCTTGGATTCAGTCAGGAATTCGTCAATAGTCTTATTCACATTTTGCGAATATTTATATTTAGTTTGCGTGTATGCTTATGAAAAGCTTGTGGCACATATTCCCTTCAATAACAACACTTAAAGATAGATGAAGGTAGTGCAGCATGCTGCCTCTTTGACATATGTTGTCAAACTGAGGGCCAGAGTGCATCAAGAATGAATGAAGAAGAGGCCAAAGCTTATTCTTGTTTAAACGCGATCGTTTCAGAAAAGCCATTCCAGTTTGATTTACACGGGTAAGTACTGCTCACCCTACATGGCTGGTTTTGAGAAGCTTAACATACATGCTCTTTGAAGGATATTCCACACTTTTTTGAAGCGTGGTCAATTTAATATGATCATTCAATTCCATGCAAATGTTTGACCATTGATTTTGATAATTATAATAAAATATTTTTATATCCACCATTTGAGTCTATACATAGTTAAGATATTTTTACTCATGTTGCCAATATAACCTTTTTTTCCTTTGGAACCATGGATCATGTCTCTGCCTTTTGTGTTTTATGCTGCGAAAATAACAGCAGTTTTAACAGACAATCTATCTAATGTTTCATCCTATAGTGATCCCATTGTTATAGCCTTAAGTAGATCAGGTATTGCATAAGAATTCTTCTTTCAGTTCCAATTCAGTTATTATACAAATAATCTACGTAGATCTGTGTTCTGTAAAACTGATGAAGTTTTAGTCTTTATAACTAAGTTTTGTCTTTCAGCAGATGTCTCTATTAAATTCATCTTTTTTACTAAAGCTGAATGTAATTATGCTAACTCTGTAAATACTTCATCATGTACCCAGTTAAGTTTTTGATGCACTACTTTTTTTAAAAATCCTAAATGTAGATGTTTTTGTTATTATTTTACATTAAAAAAATTTGATTTTGTTTGCCGTCTTCTGGTTTTAAAACCGAAAGTTGTGCTGTGAGTTGACAGAGACCATCTACATATGAAATTGTTGAACATTTTCAGATATTGGAAATAAAGGTTCAAAGTGTTTAAGGTCATTTATCATTAAAATGCAAAATTTCAAACTTCTTTAGCAGACATTTGTCCAGATTGACTTACAAAAGTAAGTACTAATAACCATGTAACAGCCAATATTGTGTTTGAATAAACAGCCAATACAGTTTTTATCTAGTAAGATGGAAGGAAGATTGATGGTTTGATCCCTGGCCCTACCAGGGAGCATGTTGAAGTGTCCTTGAAGAACACACTAAACTCCTAAAATGCTCAAGCCATGTGATGAAATGGTGACCTGTCTAGGGCGTTTCCCTGCCTTTCACCCAATGAGCACTGGGATAGGGTCCAGCATGACTCTTCAATCCTACATTGGATAAGTGGTTCACAATGGATGCAACAGCTAGATCACCAATTCTGATAAGATGAATCAGCCTCATAGTCACACCGAGACCATCGTTAGGATAGAAATGGTCAGTTTCAAGAGCAATACATTCTCATGATAGTTTAGTGAAGTGGAAAGGCTGGTGGGAGACGGATTGGAGGTTGTGACGCTAAAAGAAGGGGAATTAGGGATGATGGGTAAAAAGGAGGATGACTGCTGAGGAGACAGAAGTGGTCAGATATGTGTAGAAGCACAGATGTTGAAGGTGATAGTTGATATTTTACTAAGCAAAAAAATCATCTGACTTAGTAATAGGATCCCAAAAGATTTATACTCAAATTTGCATGTCACACATTTGACTTGGATTCATGCACATATTTCACTAAAATTGAGGTATTTCCTTTATAAAAGTCCTTAAGAATCTATAGTACACTAAATCCTATATAGAAAAGACAAACTGTGATTGTTGGTATGTCTTTTAGGATATGGATCACCTGCTACTCGCTGGTAGGAGAATGAGTACCTCTACAACGATCCAGTGCGGCAGATATCAACTTGTTTTTAAGATAGTTAGGGAATTTGGGATGATTTCAGCTATTTTCAGAATGGACAAAAGAATTAAATTAGTTTTTTAGCTGGCAACATTTGTTTTGTTTTTTCCATCAGCTTTTCTACAGAAACAAAATGTCCATTGTCTGGTTCTGCTGATCTCATGCAATCCTCTGTTTCTTTTGTGCTTGGAACTTCTCAGTTTTGTTCTTGATTGACTTGACCAGAAGTGACAGGCTGGGGTCCATGGCTTTCCTTTTAGTGGCCTCGGCTGCTGTACTAGAGTCAGCGGCATTCTTTAGCCCTGCTTCCTGTCCCGTGTGCTGCACTTCCTGTGTGGGAAAGACCTGCTGAGGCCCTAGGGTTTCCTTACGCCGCTGCTTCTCTGCCAGGAAGCTCTGTGTGCCTTTTGTCTTTTTGTAGTTGGGGTCACATGGGTCCAGGTTGAACAGGTGGGAGGTGAACATGGCCTGGAAACGTGGGTCTTTAACATCCACCTAGAACCAGAAACAGAGGAATTAATTAGATTTATTCAGAAATGTGCTATCTGAAGGTCATAATTATGGTAAAATAGCAAAACTCCAAATGAAACTCATGCTCTTTCATGTTTTTAGCAAGATGGTGGGGGAGGTGCTGACATAAACAGCACTGCTGACTGAATAATTTTGAATATATCTCTGGCATCTACAGTAGTCAAACACCCATTCAGTAGAAAGTATCACCATTTATGCAAGTTAAACAAAACCAAAAAAAATCCTGATGACTGTACCACTAATGTCACCATACAACAAATGGAAATCCCTCCTTTCCTCCCATGGGGGAAAAGATCAACCATCACCCTTCGACATTCCCTCGCCACTGGGGCCCTCACCTGGAAGTCGTCTTCCTCCACAATTTTGTCCTTCTTCTTCAGGAGCTTCTTCTTCTTCTTCTTGCTCAAGTTTTGTTCCTTGACAATCTGGTCATAGTTGAAGTGCTTGTGTTTGGCGTCGTCTTCATCCTCCATTAGCAGGGCGATCTCCGCCTGAGGAGAGCAGGAGAATATACACATGGTAAAGAGAGAGCATCCAGCATTAGAATAGAGACGAGGAGTTCAAAGCAAGCATAAAAATAAGTCTGAAACCGTGATGGAAGACAGGATTTCATTCCACCAACATGGGGCCAAGTTGGAGAAAAGTCCAGACCTTGTTCTCAGGCCTTTTAAAAGGGGCACTGACAGTAACTTTCCAGTCACAGATCACGCTAAAGTCTACATGTCGATATGGTTTATAAAGGAGGGACCAGCTGCAAGGATTATTGTGGGTTAGGTTATAAACACAAGGAATTAAAGGATACTCTTGTTGCTTACTTTGTTATTTTAACTTTGTTATTTTTAGGACATTGTGTTCGAATAGCAAACAAAAATACGAGACTGCTCAAATGATGCGCAGCACACCGGATGACAGCATCAAAATAAATGGGTGTAAAACCAGTGGTGAAAGCTTTCAATAGATGCATTTAAGACTTTATAAGGGGCTCAGTTATCTTTCGTATTCCCTGTCTGCTGAATGGGCAAACTAATAATGCTGCAGCAGCTCACTGCTCATATACAACAGAATGGGTTAAATGCAAAGAACAAAGTTCGTAGCCTTTACAATGACAAATAAATAAAGTATATTCTTCTCAAACTGATTGCATTAATCATTCTTGGAATAAATCTAATATTTAACCTTTTGTTTCTCCAATTCTGCCTCTTCTTCAGGCGTTCTCTCTTCTTCCTCTGCTTTCTTGTACTTCTTCCCCTTTGCTGTTGTCTTCAGCTCTGATGGTGACAACCAAGATAAACAGATTGAAAAAGGCACATGCACAGCTCAAACATTTCACAGGTCTTGCGCAAACAAGTCACACACAAGGAAAAAGCATCCTAATCTGTTCATCTTCACACATTAAAACCACAGTATTATCTTTTTACACAAACTGACAAATAATAGAAGACACACAACATCCTTCTGTCATAATTCTACTGCTGCAGAAGTGGATCCAAAAGGGAAATTTCTATTGATGTCATGGAATATTTTTATAACCCTATAAAACCGTTAATAACTAGGCGGCTGCGGTAGGTGGGTGGTAGAGAGACCACTTTGAAATCTGACGAGCCGGAGGTAGCGGGTTCTGATCCACCACGGGGCATCAGGAAGGCTATCTGAACTTAATTCTGCAAGCTTCATCTAAGGCCGCGTCTACCCGCACAGTATGGGGACGATCAGTGGCACTTAAAATAAACTTCTCATAATATGATTAATAAATACAATGACTGTCTTTTGCCACTAGAGGGGGCCAGCTGCTTTACTTAATGATAGATTAAAGAATTTATTCCATTTTTTAATTTAGTCCCTAAATTGTGGGGGTGAAGACAGACGTAGATGAAGTGTGGGGGAATAATGCTGGGTGCCCTTCCTGATGCCTAAATGCACTGTAACATCCCAAAACACTGCTAAATGGTCCTTCAAATGTTTTCTATTGTTCTGGCTCTTCAATGTGGTGGTGGGGGGGACCTTTTCAAAAACATCTTAAAATGGAAACCCTTCAACCTGTTTCCACTTTAAAACAGTGTATTCTATTTTTTCTAGAATATTACGGACATGGTACTGCGGGGGGAAAAAGAGGGGATATCAAAGGTAGTGATCATGTTTCATCAGTCACCTGAAGAACCAAGCTCCTCGGCAAAGAAGGGGTCATTGAGATCCACATCTGGAGGAATCTCATCATCACTGAGGTCGGAGTCAGTTTCTCCCTGTGTACAGAGTAATTTGTTATTTACAATGTGAAGAGGTGAGGGAATCTCACTATTCATATGGAGAGAAATCTCTAATCTTCAATGCCAGGAGAAAGATGAACTTGTGTTGAAATAAGCCTCCCAATGTGCCTTTATTCACATAAACTCAGCACTATGTTTGTCCACCTCTATGTGAAAATGTCTACATACTCTTATGTGAAAGAAAGAATAGAGGAGGAAAGAAGGAAAAAAGGGAAGACAGAGAAGAGAGGAAGGGAGGCACAGATCGAGGGAGGGACATCTTGAAGAGAAAGAGACAAAGAGAAGGGTGGACGAGAGAAGGAGAGAGAATGAGAAGCTCACATCACCTGTTTTCTTTTTGCTTTCTTTTCTTTCTTCTTCTTCTTCTTTTTGTTTAGGTAGTCCTCCCAGGGTGTTAGTGGGTCTTTACCCTCCAGCTTCTTCTTCACCAGCTGCTCAGTGGTCTCCTTCAGGCCTGTGTCACACAGACTGACACTGTTACTGGTTAACCACATATATGTTCAGTTATAAGCAACT
>OMLC01037313.1:0-12460 GCA_900302585.1 Regalecus glesne
TTGAAGAAACGGTTGAGCTTTGAACAATAACAAGCGAGGAGACTTACAATGTGGGGATATTTGGACTAGTCCTCATTACTTCGAGGGTGTGCTTCAACATTAGGACTTGGGTTTGGTTCTGGCGGGTGAGGTTAAGATAAAGGGCTAGAAAATGAATTTCAGTGACAGTTCAATTGTAGAAAATCATAGAAAAACCCACATTCACAGACATCTCTGTTGGGGGGGGTCTTTGTATACAGAATGGCAAACTGGCAGTCATGCAGTCATCGATTGATGACCTGAGTACAATTTGTGAGGATGTAAATCCAACTAGCCTCTCGATACATTGATCGACAACGTATTCAATATCAAATACATGGTTCACCTAGCCTGATTCAATTAAATGCAACTTCCTCAGCCACTTTAAGATGGTGCTATAGGGGATGAAAGTAATTAATCACCACACTCTTTGTTGGGCCGATTCAGTGGTAACTTAGATTTACTAGATCGGCCTCGCACTCTCTTTGGAACCTTATCAGCCACTATGTTTAAATTGGCTAGATTTTATGCATTCACCGTGTGAACTCTACATTATTTTGCTCTCTGCAGTCTATGAGGTTACATCATCATTATGTTACTTTTGTGTATTTTATTCATTTGGCACCAATCGCATGTGTCTGTCCTTGAGGGAACTCTCCTCCGATGCAGTCTTGAGGTTTCTCCCATATATTTTTTCCTGATTAGGTTTTTCTTATGGAATTTGTCCTCATTTGGATCTTGGGTCCGAAGACAGATGGTGTCGTATGTTGTATATTTTACTGGTTATGAAGCCCTTTGGAAGTATCTTGTGATTCCGGGCTACATAAATAAACTTGATTGAGTTGACTAACTCGGGCCACACAAGGCCATTGAGTGGTCTGTAGTCATGGTGACCGAGTGGGCGGTGTTGAGAAGCGCTGTTCTCCAGTCAAAGGACCCGGGGCTCAGGTTCCCACTGGTTTTCAGCAGGTATCCACGGACTTAAAGTTTTTTTTGAATTCTCCTGCACATCAGGCTTCCACAAACTGAGGTAGAACATATTTTCTTGGGTACAGACTGACAGAGAGACATGTTTACACGTCCTGTTTGCTATAAAACATACAAGATTTTACAGATCCCATGGTCAGCACAGTTAGATCTGACCTTCGGTTTTACTCCATCCCCTTGAGATGCTTATGAGCCAGTGCACAGCTGGAGTTCCGCAGGTTCAGCCCAGCTGACATGTCTCGTGTCCACGAAGTAACCTGGGAAGACCAGAGGAGGTCATAATATATTGGCCAGTTTTTAAGTATTCTCCCATATAAAACAAAGCTTTTTTTTGTCTGAGTAATAACAGTGCACTTGTGATTTACCAGAGGAGACTTGAATTTATGTCTCATTTGAGAAGCAACAATTCAGGCAAACTACTTGTCCTTCCTCACATCGTGTCAGCTATGACGCAGCTGATCAATCCAAAAAGCCCTGTAAGCTATGGGATTCCGTGGGGGCCCCACAGGGAACAGTCCCGGCTCCTTTCCTCTTCACCATCTACTCTGCAGACTTCTCTCATAACACCCACCTGCTAACTTGAGCAGTTCTCTGATGACCCTCCTATTGTCGGCCTCATCACAGATGGGGATGACAGGGAGTGCAGAGAGCTATTTCAAGACTTTGTGGACTGGTGCCAGCAGAACCACCCACCTCCAGGTCAATGCGGGTTAAACCAAGGAAACGGTGGTGGATTTTCGCAGGTGCACACACCCTGCTCTGACACTGGGGAACATCCAGGGGATGGACACTGACACTGGACATCTTAAAAGTACCGGGGTGTTCACCTCACCAATAAACTGGACTGGACTGATCACTCAACAGCACTGTATAAGAAGGGCCAGAGCAGACTCTATCTGCTGGGGAGACTGGGGTCTTTTTGAGGTCAGAGGTCACTCCTCAGGACGTTTTATAACACGGTGGTGGCACCAGCCATCTTCTATGGAGTGGTCTGCTGGGGCAGCAGCATCTCAGCTGCAGATAGGAAGAGACTTGATAAGCTGGTTAAGAGAGCTAGCTCTGTCCTGGGATGACCCCTTAACACTGTGGAGGTAGTGGGACGAGGGAGGGTGATGCCTAAGCTGTCATCCATGATGGGCAATGGTTCTCACCCCATGCAGGACCACATTACTAGACTAGAGAGCTCCTACAGTGACGGGTTACTCCATCCGAGGTGTTTGAAGGAGCGTTTCTGTAGGTCTTTCCTTCCCGCAGCTGTCAGGCTATATAATCAGCACTGTTCCCCCAGTAGAACCAATCACATACATGAAAAACATCAACATACCAGTTAATTCAAAATGACTGTATTTTTCCCGTTCATACTGTATATAGGGTTTCTATTCCTCCCCTTGTTTAAATTGATGTTACATATTATGTTCTAGATTTGATGCCTCTCCTACTGTGCTTTCCATTTTGCTGCTTGTAACACACACATTTCCCCCTGTGGGACTAATGAAGGAAAACCTCATCTCATCTTACCTTAGAACTCAGTTGTGTCACCATACTCTTTATTTTTACCGCCTGTGTCTAGGTTGAAAACATAGCCAAGTGACTAAGAATTTGTCATCTAGGTCCCTTAGCCCAGCAATGATCTGCCTGATGAGTTGTGGTTTGCGTGCATGGTGCCACTAAGCACTTCCGAATATCTATTACATTAGATGTGCTTTTAGGTGACCTGGATTTTGCCATTTACTGTTAAATACTCACATTGATATTCTAGTCTTATCCTGTGATGTATTTTTGTGTTGCTTATTCTATTTATTAATTTCCTTGTGTGTTTTTTTGCCGTTTATTTTGGAGTTGAAGCAGTTTTAGAACTTTCAAAAAGCTCCATACAATAAAAGCACTATTATTATGACATTGATCCCAAGAGGAACAGCACTTTTAATTCCATGGATAAGGAAGCAAAACTAGAATCAGAAGAAAAAAAAAATCCTTGAATCAATTAAAGCAAACTTTTTTCTTAGCTGTAGTATTTATTTTTTTATGCTCTCTTGTGTTCGAAGGAATAAAAGAGCTGGATCAAGTTATTGTTGTTCTCTTCACCACGCACATGTTTATCGGAGGATTCTTTGGATTCGTTTTGGACAACACCATTCCAGGTATGATGCAATCCTTACGATCAATACATCAAATAACCAAGCGAGCTGCAACGCCACATTCAGTTTTCTTGTCTTTTGTAGGAACTGAAAAAGAGAGGGGCATTAAGAGCTGGCGGAAAAAGGTCCAAGGGGACGGCAAAAATCTCTCAAATGACCAGTCCTGTTACGACATACCTTTCTGCAATGGCATTTTTCAACGATTCCGATGTTTCCAGTACTTACCATTCCTACCGTCTTACAAGTCCTCTCAAAATAAAACACCAAAGTAACCAAAATATTTGCTGCATACCTTTGATTTAACCCAATATTACTGACCTCCAATGGCAAACAATGAAAGGAAACCAAGAAAATTTACTTCAGAGTTTATGTCCTCATATTGTTGGTACACAAGTAAATAATACACTGTTAAATAGTTATCAATGGTAAGATCCATGTTGAGAGTAACTCTGAAACCCTATGACCCTTTTTTAAAAGGTTGTTTTTCAACCCCCACGTAATATATTTTTACTGTTTTATGCCTCTTTAGGGCCATTTATTGAACACGGTGTCTTTACAGAGTCTGAAGCAGACTGGTGCTACTTTCCATAACAAAATACTTTATTTAGAGTGTCAGCTACTGCTGAGCATCCCATATTTTGAGAATGTCCAAACTACGCAAGTCAAACATTGCTGGCAGTCAAATGTGATTAGGTCCTGGCTTGTGAAACTCAGAGGAGCATTTGCATTGCTCTGGTCCCTGTTGTATAAATTCCCTCTGCAAAGGTAGAAACACAAGCTTCATTCTTGTTTTGCAAAATTCAATATTACAAGCGATTGCTGAACAAAATCCTTTACTGTAACAAATTTTGCAACTAAATGAGATAATTCCCTATCATGGCCATTTTGATACTTTCTTTTACGTCATCCCCTTTTCCCTGTGTATCCACATTGATGCATCATTTAAAGATTTGCACGTTGTAGCTGCAAATAGAAATATAAAAATATAAAAATCTCTAAAGCAACTTTCATATCAACTGACGGATCAGATGAAGATGCTCCACACAAGACATATTGTGAAGATTGGCTGGGCATAACTTCTTTAACAGGGTTTTCAGTCCAGTAGTAACACTGTTAAAGACTCAAATTTTGAAGTCTGTTTATTTTTTTCTTTTCTTAAGATGATTTAATGAGAGTACCAGAAATCCGATCATCTACATCAGAAGTGTCGATAATTTCTGAGAGTTTAAATAGAGCCAAGTTTAGCTACACCTCCTTTGTACATTACCAGGGTCAATCAAATAACCCGCTCCATTAATCAGCATCATTCTCCTCACTTGCGATGAGATGGATGGATCCATTTTGATTTTACTTTGTGTGCTCGATAGATTTCATCAACAAAGGGCCCACCCTGAGGAAAACAATGAGGGAAGTTGATATGCGCGTCCATCTTTAAGTTTGAACACACAAAAGGTTAAATAAGAATCTCATTCAGATTGGAGTGCCAGTTCAGATATTGATGTTTGAGCAGTCTAGCATTCTTACTTAGTGCAAAACACTGTTCTGAAGGGGAAAAAGTAACTAAAATGCAAAAAAGTTGAATCTTGTCAACTTTTGTCTTCTGAAGATTTATTTGCACAGTAAGTTAATCCTTTTATAACATTAGATGACAATATTGTCTCTTCATCGAATACAAAAAACAGGCAGGTCTACAATGTGTTGTATATCAAGCCCAACATTAAGTTTCACTATGAAAACCTGTATACAATAATTAATGGTTACCCTTTATTGCATCGCCAAGACACCTTTCTTCAACGGAAATAAAAGCATCACGACTGCTCCATGGAATATTCATGAAGATCGTTCCTGACCAGTGCTATATTCATAGATGCTGCAGTGATGTGTCATCTGCGACATGGAAGCGAATCTTTCTTTTGTAATTTAAGTGAACATTTTAGATAAATTCCTTATGGTTGTTTTTAAAAGAGCAAAAAAAAAAAAAAGTGTGATGAAACTTTTTCTGATTTTGTACACAGTTTGATATATGCAATACTCCTTTGTATCATATGTGGCTATACCCTCTTTCTTCTGAAGTCTTTATTTCAATTTAAGTAAAATTATTAGCTGGTTACTGATACCTTTAACGTTTCCATTTTATAGCCTGATATAATTTGTATTTGTTCACAACAGCCAGAGTCAGTATGTTTGACACCTCATTTAGGATGGCATCACGTCAAACCCTTGTTCATGAATATCTGCTGTTCAGGTATCACAGATGTGATGTAAACAAATGTAAAGTGATGTCATGCAAAATGCGACTAGAAATCATATTCTGTATGTGAAAATTATTAACTACCTCAGCAAGTATTTTACCTTATGGAAACAGCTAACAAATAGGGAGGGGGCTTTTTTAATGAACATTTTTTTATGAAGTGTTTATTCTAGATGGGACAAATACCTGTTGTGCGTTTTAAAGAGCTATTTCTTATTTCAATACTTTAATTCTACCGTATTATTAATAAACTGTAATTTTACTAATTTCTTTTGTAATCGGTCCTTAAAGTCAGTCAATAAAGGAATGGCATTCAAAATACAATCCATTCATAGTCTTTTTTGGGGGGCTGGACCGGACTAGTGGGCACTATCTCTGACGGACGGAGTGACTGACTGAGTGATCCGTTTGACATGAATGGACCAACAAGCTCACCCATCTCTGGTACCTCTGGTAAATATCAGATAACATGGTATATATCCCTTTATTACAGGGGGGGATTACGGTCTCCCAGCAGCAAAATGGAAAGCACAGTAAGAGAGGCATCAAATCTAAGGCCTAATATGTAACAGCATTTTAAACAAAGGGGAAATATGAATGCTATATTCAGTATGAACAGGAAAATGGACATTAAAAGACGGACATGGAAATGTATTTTCCCTATAACCATTGCTATTTAAAAATGAAACAGCACTGCAGTTCAACCTCATTCCACAATTTTTATATGCTAACGAACAGGGATGTGTGGTCAGGGTAGGCAGGTGAGGTAGAGCCTCACCTGTCATATTGAAAAGTATAAAAAACAAATGATGATTATGATATTGATAAAATAATGATATTTTGTCTTGCTGATGTGACATAAAACCGCAGTGAAAATGCAGAGGGGAGGCAAACAGTACCTCTGTTGAAATGAGGGGGCGTGCGAGAGCAAACAGGTTGGGTTTTTTGCTTCTTCCGCCAGGGCTCTTCTTCTACGCAGTCAGGTGCACTACAACGGTGCGTTCATTCGGATATTTTGCTTCGACCACCACAATGGAGGATTTTATATCGAAACTTCAAATGTTTTCAAAACTAGACTTTCAACTGAAACGTGAAGTGATAAAAAACGGGAGACCAATGCTGGAGCTAAAATGTTTGCTCCAAACGAAGGGACATAACATAACTCGCTATTTTGAAACGGAATGGTACATCCGAAAAGACGCTGTGTGGCTGCGCTACAAGAAATCGCTCTAACCGCCTTCTTTGTCTTTTGTCCCCAAAGAGTGATAATTTCTGGACTAAATCAGGCTTTTGTGACTTGAAAATCCACTAAGAAGCCTCAGCAAACATGAAAGATCAACTACTGACACCCAAAGCCTCAAAAATAGATTTGGCTATGAACGAACAGCGGAGTCTAAATATTAGCATCTGCAATTTTAATGCTAATGTGCCAGGTTCGTTGACTTTGTTAGACTAAATGCTGACTCTATACCTCACAAACAGGGATGGATGTAAATCCCCTGGAAAGCTTCTCAGCCTTTTGGCCCAGAAGGATATGATTGAGAATGTTCTTGAGGTAACCAAGTTACTCCAGCTGGGGCCCACTACAACAGTTAGTGTGGATAGGTCATTCTCTCCCTTGAGAAGACTCAAAACATACGATCGGAATCAGACTGACCAAGGACGACTTTCATCTCTGGCAATAATCTTCATTGAGACGGATAGACTTTTCAAACTAAAAGAAGTTAAGGGGGCTTTTAAAACAAAGCCACGGAGATGTTTGTCCAGAAGGATCGACGAATGGACTTCATTTACGAATCAAGGTAAGACCATGCTTAATGTATCTTGATGCATGCTCAATAATCCAGATATGGAAGTCACAAAAAAGAGGTGAATCAGTTCAACTGGATCAGAAATTTATTTGGACACGTTTCGTCCCTCGTCAGGTGTCTTCTTCGGTCTGAGCTGAAAACAAACACCCCCCCCCTTATTAACAGTACATTGATACCACACAACAATAGGCTGGGTTCATATGCAAGTTGGGTGATCAACTGCACATTCAGTGGCAATGAGCACCATTCACAAAGGATTGGGGAATCCTTGGCCACTCATTCAAGGATGAAAAGTGGCCAATCAGTGGCCACTCATTCAAGGTTGATGATGTTCACATCCTTGATAGGGAGGAACACTGGTTTGAAAGGGGGAGTGAAGGAGGCCATTTATGTAAAGACGGATCGCCCGTCTTTGAATAGGGGTGGTGGCCTGAGAGTACATCTGACGGCGTCTTACAATACCGTGATTGCAAATATTCCCCAATCCTTTGTTCCGTTTCTGAATAAACTTCTGATCCAGTTGAACTGATTCACCTCCTTTTTTGTCGTGCTTAATATAGCATACTTTATTTGATTTTGAATGACTATGAATGGTGGAGTTCCGATGGCAAGGTAAAAGTACACGAAGGATGCAGATGAAATGTTCTTTTTCTCTGAGCTGCTATGAAATTGTATATAATGTATATAATTGTATATAATCTGTGTATAATGTACATATTCCCTACACTACCCAGTTTATTGTTGTCTATACTACATGTTGTTTCCTGGATGTGATGTCTCTGTACTGTGCTCTACACTGGCTGCTGTTCCACTGCAATTTCCCCCATTGGGACTAATAAAGGAATATCTTATCTTATCTTAAATTAATGTTCTTCTTAGGCCAAATGTGTACTTTGACTATAAGTTTGTAAAGAATGCTGATATGAAATATGAAAAACAACCAGCAGTCAGTGTGCATATGCCAATTGAATGGGGATTTAAGATGCCCTATCTTGTTCAGATATTTGTAAATCTGACTCTGAAAGAGTCAGTGCCTCACCAGCCAAAAACCTCACTTTATGTCACTGATATCAATGCATCAGCATTATTAAAACATATTTGATAGTAAATCACTGACCAGGACAAGTGTTATGCACATGTTGTTGGGTACTTTCATAGTCTGGTATTACTACTGCCACTCAAGTCAAGGATCTGAATACTACTTCCACCGGTGACATTGATGTGTGACAGTGTGGTGTTAATGTGTAAGACTTTATGTCAGCACAATGCCATCGTGTTTGGATCAAAGCCATTAATGCTATTCAGTAAATTTACATAGATAGCGGCGTATTTTAGTTTGGCCAGAGAGACCGAAATTACCTCTTACTTGGTATGTCTGCCATGAGTGAAACTACACATACGATCAATGACATAGCATGTCCATACAAACCCCTCATAAACTTTGTACAGGTTTGTCTGAGCATCCCCACTTTGTAGGAAGATGACAGTGACAGGCTCAGACAAATTACATAGCAGGTCTGCACAAACATTAATTTTACTGTTCATTTATAGAGCCCTTTTCCACCCTGCCTGCTCTCTCTCCTTCACCTCTCTTTCCGCTCCCTATTACTCCGGCGAGATGACCCCCAAGTATTAAAACCCATTCACCTTCATCCCCTCCAGTCTATACATCCTCACCATTCTGCTGTCTCCCCTCTCATTCACACATGGTATTCATGTATTTTCCCACTGACTTTCATTCCTCTTCTCTCAGTTGTTACACAGCTGGATTGTTTATGAGGATGGGGGTGCCTGGAGTCAGCTTAGACGGAAGATGTCACCTGTATGAGTGATGAAACATTTTTCTCAAATGCTGTATCCAGATGAACTGATTCAGCTCTTTCGTGACTAACAAATTAAGTCTTCTTTCAAATCAGACATCATAGGATATCAGAGAAGGTATTGTTCTTGCAACTCCATTTATAATGTGTACACTTTAACAACAAATATTACTCGGACCTCTAAAGCAAATTGTTGACGACCATTTAATATCCCGGAATTTACAATATAGACACTATCACTGACTATCCCTGTAACAAATTGGCTGCAATTTGTCACAGAAATAGTCCCAAGATACATGAGTGGTAAGTATTGTTCTTATAATTGCATTCATAACCCTTTTTTTCCTCGAACGTTGCTCAATCATGTCATGTGATAATGCTACGTCAGTACACTTTTACCACAAATATTACTTGGACCACTACAGCAAATTACAGATGAGCATTTAATATCCAGGGATTCACATTATAGATACACCAGTAGCCATCCTTGTGACAAATTGTAGCCAATTTGTTACAGAGACAGTCTGAAGATACATGAGTGGTAAGTATTGTTCTTGCAACTGAATTTATAGCCTATTTTTTTCCTCGAATGTAGCCTAACCATGTCATGTGATCTGCTACTTCGGTACAATTGAGCAGCAAACATGACTGGGACTACTAAAGAAAATTGCAGGCGAACATTTCATATTCAGGAATTGACTTGCAGTAAACCACTACCACCGACTATCCATGTAATTAACTGGCCACAGTTTTGACCATTGACCATACTCGGTCCGGCCATATACTAGGTTTTGAGCTAGTCTTGTTTCATCTGTTGTCATGCAAATCTTGAGTCAATTTTATTCGTGTAAGCCTATCGTCACAAATTGATTTTTTTCCCTCAGGGCTTTCACAGCAATACAGCATCCTGTTCTTAGACCCCACATAAAATAACACTATGTATAAAGCTTTTTTTTTTTTAGAAAAAATCAATTTTGATGTTAACTGATGTTTTGTCCGATTTTCATTAGTATTAACTCACAGAGTTCTAATTTCTCAGATTTTTAAAAAATCTGGGTAGGTATGAGTAATCCCAGCAAGAGAAAGATAAAGGTGTGTGAGTGTGTGTGTGTGTGCGTGCGTGTGTGCGTGTGTGCGTGCGTGCGTGTGTGTGTGGTTGAAGGGGTTTATGTCAGAACGCTAGCTAATATGCTCCACGGTCATGAGGTACATAAACATGTATATGATTTTTTTTCGTGTCGTTGTTGCTGTGGAATAGTTATCACAAAGTTATCACAAAGCAGATGTCATATGAATGGCATAGGGACAGGTAGGACCATTATGAGATGCATATGACTACAGCTAGAAAAATGAAAACGTACTGAGGTGGGTCTGTATTCAGTGTCATTTATATTATACCTGTGATAGAGAGACTTGGAGGAGACGAATCCATGGACCGGTCAACCCCCGCTAGCGGGGAAAACGGCTGGAATACAAATCCTGTTTGTTGTTGTTGTTGTTTGTTGTGACAGGGGATAAGCCATGTATTTATGTGCTTAAATTTAACATTTGTTTTTAGACTATGATGTATGGAAATGCTTAAAATTCCCGACCATACAGAAGCAACTGCTTTAGTTACTTGTTACCGACGATAACGCCACAGACCTAGAGTTGCCAGTGTCAGGTCTCCCTCATGTTGCTCTCTTCCTCTCTCTCCCTCTCTCTATCTCTCTACATCTGCAACAGCCATCGTGACCAAGTGTCCTTAGGCCAAAACATTGAACCTGGTCCACAGGCACATGTTCAAGGCTGCTTCTGTGTCTCAATACCACTTGATAACAGTAGCAGTGCATGGCAACATTTACAGAAGCCAGTCAGCTTGTTATGAGATAATATCACCATATGATCCTGGCATATGGATGTGGATTCATTCATTAGCTATGCCTTGGGTCTTTTCAGGGAGACAAATCATTTGCCTCAACTCACCAGTCTAGATATGATAATAAATGAATAAACATCCTTTGATAGGGACCGTACATATTAATTAACATTTAGATTCAAACATAGATATGCCAAATTTGGCCACCAGGCTAATTTTCATCTGTTGTCCCAAGCAGTTAGGGGATCAGTGTCTTACTCAAAGACACTTCAAAATGCTTTTGATTGATTATACATATCATTATTTTCAATATTGTTACTTTGAATTATAAAAAAAAACCATGTTTCATTTTGATAATGAAAATGATTTATAACCTTAACAATTTTCTATATGCAATTTTAGATATTCAATAAACCTTTAAATCACAATTAAATCCACTGCAAGATTCTAATCTATTCCTCGGTATTTAGAAGTAATTTTACATACTGGCCGGCGATTGGCAGAATAACCATGAGAAATAAACAAATAAAAGAGGGGATTCCTAGCAGAGTTTATTGGTACCAAGCCATTTGGAACAGAAGTAATTTAAAAGTACATTTTATGTATAAGTACTATCACTGAAATCAAGCATTATTATAAAGGTATTTGATAGTTTGAAAGAAAAGTATGAAAGAATGAATGACAGATTTTTTTTATTTTCGAACAAAAGTATCACTAAAGCAATGCAATTCCCACAGCCGCTGCTTTATCTCTTTCATGGCTGAGGCTTGTTGTCCTTCAGGCCTGTTTGAACATTGGAACTGCTTCGCTGGAAGTGGGAGTTGAAGGTCCCCTGGACAGAGGCCTCCTCTAGCCGTTCCCAGGTCACCCATACTACGTTTGGGCTTACCAGATTGGTCCTGAGGCTTGCCACTCCACCTGACCCAGGTCAGGACCAGATGGTGGTCAGCTGACAGCTCTGCTTCTCTCTTCACCCAAGCGTCCAAAACCTGCAGCCTTAAATCAGATGACACCATAACAAAATCTGTCATTGACCTTTGCCCTAAGGTGCTCTGGTACCATGCAGACTTATGGACAATCTATGACTAGCACAGAAGTCCTAAAATAAAGCACCTCAATCATGCCCCCTCAAGTGTCTCCATCATTGCCCACATATGCATTGAAATCTCCCAGTAAAACAACAGACTGCCCTACAGGAGCCCTATGTAGGACTCCATTCAGGGTCTCCAAGAAGGCTGAATACTCTGGAGTATTGTTTGGTGCATAGGCACAGGCAACAGTCAGAGTTCAGCCCCCCCTCCCCCTCCATAACCCTTAGGTGAAGGGAGGTGGCCCTCTCATCCACATGGTTAAACTCCAATATAGTTGGACTCAGCTGGGGACTTGGGAGTATCCCCACAGCCACCCTGCATCTCTCACCTTGGCAATTCCAGAGCAGAATAAAGTCCAACCCCTATCTATGAGTTTGGTTCCAAAGCTGATGCTGTGAGTAGAGGTGAACCCCACCAGATCTAGCTGGTAGCATTCCACCTCCCACACAAGCTCTGGCTCCTTGCCCCCCCCCCCCCCCCCCCCCC
>OMLC01037313.1:12495-24998 GCA_900302585.1 Regalecus glesne
CCCCCCCCCCCCCCCCTGCCCCCCCAGGGAGATTACATTTCAAGTCCCCAAAGCCAGCCTCTGTTGCTTGGGTCTGGATTGTTGAGACCCTGTGCCTTCACTGCCTCCTGTCTGGTAGCACACCTGACCCCACTGGTTCATCCTGTTGGTGGTGGGTCCACAGGATGGTCACGGTTTCCATCAATCCATCCATCGTCAACCGCTTATCCGAAATCGGGTCGCATGGGAACTGGAGCCTATCTCCATCCTCATTGAGCGAAAGGTGGGGTACACCCTGTATAGGTCACCAGTCTATCACAGGACAGAGCAGTTAGGGGAACAGTGTCTTGCTCAAGGACACCTCGACACGCTTCTCTGCAGGACCGGGGATTCAAAGGTAGTAGGTTTGGACACACTGGGGTGTCAGAAAAGTCATTTGGCCCTTAATCCCCAAAGCTCATCCTAAATTCGTCCCCACAAGGTAGGGACTAATCATGACACCTAAAACAGAACTCCCATGCTGATTAATCCTACCTTACAGTTTTATTCTCCGATGTTAAAACTCACCTCGAGTTGTAAACTCGAGGTGAGTTTTAACATTGGAGATATGGTACTCCTGAATGATGAGCAGGTGAATAAGGTGAATCGTGTTTGATCCCTCCAGAGTTCCTTCACTTCCCCTGTTCTGTGATCAGCATTGAATGATTTGCTGGCTTGGGAAATATGATCAACTTCTCATTTGCTTTCAAGACTTATACCTGAACGCATAACATTTTGGGCATGACCTTGTTACTGCCTGATCCGACTCAATTGTGCAGCGAGTCTTGCACGCCCATGCTTGACTCGGAGTGGGCAGCCGTGGAAACCAGCATTGATTGAGTGAGCTGCATAATGAGTAGAGAAAAGGCAATAGTGAGAAATGTTTTTCCAAGGCTTTGAATCCTCACAACCATGAAAGGTTCTTCATCATACTCTCATAACTGCATAAAAGAATGATGCTTATAGGTCCAGTAGTTTGCAAGAATAGCCACACATACACACACACACACACACACGCATCACCAAAAGCATAATCTCCTCCAGGCTACCGCCTGGCGGAGATGATTATACCACTAATGCAATTTAAGAAGTGTGTATGTGCTGAGAAATTGTTCACTCTATTCTGCATTTTCCAAACAGCTTGCACTCCCCTTTAAACAAAAGGGAGGGTAGCCATGAGGCAAATGGAAGGCAGCTGCTTTGGCAAAATAAAATGCTGCACCTGGCCTCTGTGGACAGAACAAAGCAGCCTCTGAAGTTTAGAAAAGTACCAACCTGAGACTTTCAAGAGGACAGAGTAATGTTTCACACCATATGAGGAGCTTTGCACTTATTGACAGCAACACGGACAAGAACAGAAGGAGATCAAGTCAATTGCTAGCTTTTTGGGGGGAGTTTTATTCATAAGTGGTCAGTATAGGACACGGTGGGCTGTTTTATGAGTTTCTGGTTAAGTTTTTTTTTTAGTGTCTCTAAAATCCATGCCTGGTAATGGTAGGTAGCAACCGTAGCAAGTATTTCACCCCCTGCTGCACGGAGGTTGGATGAAATGATCCGCTTTTAATTATCACCAGTAAATAATGTGGTACACACATGTGTGTGTGTGTTTGTGGGGTTTTTTTGTGCAAGGGAAAAACCTTGTGAAGAGGAGGAAAGGGTGGAGAAAGTAGTTCAATCTCATTGAGAAATGGAGTCGGCTCTATCAGGTTCAATGGATTTAAAGAAAAGAAGATCTCAGATTATTCATCCATATGAGATGATCACGAAACCTACATTGTCCAAGACAATATTTCTCGGGGCCAGTCCTTCATCAGTCACTTTCATAACGCAGCTACTCTACTCTGTTTATTCTATCATCTATCTATCTATTCTGTTATCTAGCTGTCTGTTGTTCTGCAATGCTAATTGTAATTGATCAATTTTACTGTCACTTTTATTAACCGGACATCGTCTTCGAGGTGCTATTTATCACTACTACAACGTGACAGTGTAACGTGTCATCATCCAGGGTGCTCTGGAGTTGCCTCGTTGTGTTCAACTACGGTACCGAAAACGGTGTCCTCCTAGATCAAAAGCGCAGACTTCTGCTTTAATGCTGCTGCAATATTCTTAAAGACAGCAGCGTTTTTACTCCGTGTCAAAGTTATCTAACCTCCACTATTAAAGAGAGCTGTCTGTTTTACGTGTCATGACTAGTCCCCACCTTGTGGGGGTGGAAACAGACATAGATGGAGCTCGGGGGATTAAGGCCAGATGCCTTTCCCCGGTTGGTTTGAACTTGTTGCTTCTGACTCGTCAGTTCCCGAAGCGCGTGCTCTGCCACTGGACTACTGCGGCCCCTTAAACTGTATCTATGCTAGTACAGGGCTGACTAGTTAGAATTTGGGATTTTCAATGCGTGCTGGTTGTTGTTGTTGTTTTGTTTGTTTGTTTTTTACCCCTAAATATTCCTTTTTTAGCCAGGTAAGAGAGGGTTAAAGTGGTGTTTTTTCCGTGTGTGTGTGTGTGTGTGCGCGCGCGCGCGCGCACATCTGTATTTACAGGGCTCAGTGATGATGTTTATTAATTGTAAATATAAATTAGAAAACATGTATGAAAACCAAGAGGGGACCATTTTTTCCACCAATAGTTTTTTTCAGTTACCACGTTCTCATCTTTCCATAGGGATTATTATACAACAGCTGTGTTTTCATTGTCCATGATCAATAACAAGTGATATGTACCCAGGTGGGGGCTGCGGTAGCTCAGAAGTGGACCACACACCTTGGGAACTAAGAGCCAGAGGGTTCGAACCCACCGTGGGGTGTCAGGAAATGCACCAGCAGATCCATGACTTGACTTCAGATAAATGGTAGACCATGACATGACATGACATGTACCCAGGTAGTTTTGTGGACCTTCTAGTTTCTAATCATTTCCTTGTTAACTACGGTGTGGCACCCATCTCCGGATTAACAAAGTATGGTGCCTGAGGGTGACCCCCCCTCCCTTGAAGTGCCTCGCCCTATTCTTTACACATAACAGGTGACATTTTTTCTGGGTATCAGTGTTTTTTTTCTAGATTTTTTTCAGCCGCGGGGCTATGAGCATGCAACACCAGCCCGTATTCACACACATCAAAATTGCTTAGCATGTCAGTGTTCTCCCCTAGATTTGTGGAGGACTCAGGTGCACATATTTGGCAGGGGGGCTGAGGATTCTTCCCCAAGGAAATTTTATGTTTTTCCAACAAAAATGTGCAATTTCGCAACATTTTGAGCCATTACTATTGACACCATATCTGTGTAAAATAGCTGGAAAAGCTAGTGCAGATTTCTTCCTATTTTTTTTCTCCCTGTTCAAGTTTTCTCTAAGGGAGTTGTTGCTTATCTAATATGAGGGTCTAAGGGCAGAAGGTTACTGAAGCAAATTTCAGCAATCTAGTTTTTTTTTTCATAATGAGCTTTACAAATCAAATGGACTTTATTTGACCTAAAAATGCTTAAAGAAGAAAGAGGTCCACTGGGGACTAATTAGCTGCAGTCATTAGATCTGGGGAAAGTAATTTAGCTAGTTTTAATGCTCTCTGCGTTGATTTTACATTCACCTTTAGTGGTGCCCCAAATGGCTTCAGTGCTGTGCCTATGCGTTTTAATGTTAGGGGAAACCCTGTAGCCCCCTTCACTTTTCCAGCAGGTGGGGAAACAGCCGACAAGACTTCTCTTGGTCTTGAGAAGCTGCAGAATGTATTGGCTAGCACACTGTAGCATACATTGTTTATTTACTCCCATATTGACAATTAATGGTAAACTTTTTCCTCTGTTCCATTCACACTCAGTGTCCTGTCTTCTACTGCTCGCTCTCTCACACTTGCTCTACCACCTGCCTGCTACATGCATGCATTATGCACTGCCCTATTCCTTGATATAGAAAATAGGACAAATATTTCAAAAGTCTAGTCATTGTCATAATCAGTTGGTACACCCCTCCCCAGCACAGTAAATTGTCCAGTGCAGCTAGGCACTCACCCGATAGATACCATGTATGGATAATCCAGGCAGCACCAGGTGAAATAGGGCCCATAGAGGAGGATCGATTTGTGTGAAAACCAGGTTAAAAATCACCAGGCACCAAAATTTTCCCTGTCAGGGAAAAATGATTTTGCAGTGATATGATTTTCAAGTACACTGCCAAGTCAACAAAAAGCTAGAGGAGGCTCTAGCCTACTAGGTCAGGTAGCACACATCTAACTGGATTGTAAAATTCTAATCTGGATTGGGTGGCACCGACAGGTGCAGAAGTTCATTAAGTGAAGAGGTTCCTTCAGCCTCTGAAACTCAGTGTCCTAAACGTGAGGCATTAGAGAAAGTCTGTCACTGGGGTTTTACACCTGGTGGGAACGTGACACTTTTGGATCAGTGTCTCGAGCTCAATGATGAGCAAAACATGAAAATCAAACGGAGCCAATGAGTGTAACTTCATCTATTTTGACCGTAGATAAATGCTCCAATCAGTGCTACTGTTACTTTCGAAATGTTAAAAGAAGCAGCTGCGGTCTTATTTTAAGGCATATTAAGTAGGTCCCCCTTGAAATGCCATAAACTTCTGTACAAATCACACCTCTCTATGATCATTACTTATGGCCCACGTAGTCTATGACGGTGTCTGTATCTGCCGAGACCTTCTGCATGTACGTCTTGTTTTCTGACTGGGTGTTGGCACCAACCTTTTGTTAGTGGGTCTGTCTGTCAGCACCCACAACCAATACCACCACTTATGAGGATATGGCTGTTTAAAACTGCAACACTTAGTAATTGTGCTAAATTGTTGTAGTTGTAATCATATATGACTGACACAGGAGTTTAAAAAATTAAGATACTGTCAGATAAAATGCCAAGTAGACAGGGCTGACAGCTGAACCTGAGTGAATCCAGCACTGACTTCCCACTGCTGGTAAAGACTCACGGTGAGGATGGGGATTAAAGTCGATGCAGAGTGAGGGCTTTGCGCCTTGAGCTAGGGAGCAGGTGCCAACGTGAATGGTTGTGTTTACAGGCCACAAGTGGCCGACTGCTACTTAGCATGGTTTTCATGTAAAAGTTAAAATAATGAATCAAAAACCTAGAATGATAACTTCCTGAATAGACCGTGAGGTGGGGAAAAGTGCTTATCCCTGTTCAGTCATTTGCATTTCCAAACTTTTTTTTCTGTATTCAAAATCGACCGAGTGGACTGAGCACCAGGTGAAACAGGGAACCACAGTTTAAGGTGTGCTGCGAAAAGCTGATGACGATTCCTCACCTCTTGCACCAACATAATCTTCTTTATACAGCTTTACTCCAGGGTACACTATATTGAATTAGTCCCTTGGCTGTCAGATGGTATTTTTTGGGTTTTAATTAGGTCATGATGTCAGGTTTGGTTCCAAGTTGGTCAGTGTCAGTTAGGATTCAGGAAAGCCACTAAAAACCAATTCAGTTTAATAGCAATCTTTTTCCTAAGTCGCATGGAAAAAAAACAACATCAAGGCGCAGTGGCTAACAGGAAAAGAAAGCCACTTTATTTGGTAATTGTATTCTGCTAAGATTTGCATTAGGAGTGATGAAGAAGAAGATTAGGAACAAGTATATTAGAGGGACAGCTCAGGGTGGACGGTTTGGAGACTGAGCACGAGACGCAAGACTCAGACGTTTGGACGTGTAGACAAGAGATGCTGGTTATACTGGGTGAAGGATGCTGAATATGGAGCTGCCAGGCAAGAGGAGAAGAGGAAGACCAAAGAGGAGGTTTATGGATGTGGTGAGGGAGGACATGCAGGTGGCTGGTGGGACAGAGGAAGATGTAGAGGACAGGAAGAGATGGAGATGGATGATCCACTGTGGTGAACCCTAATGGGAGCAGCTGACAGCAGTAGTAGTAGATTCTTACAGTGAAATTTGCCCTCTGCATGTAAGCCATCCTATTGTATAGGGGCAGGTAGCAGCTGCAGCACCCGGGGAGCTGTTAAGAGTTCAGTATCTTGCTCAAGGACACTTCAATATGCTTTTTGAAGGAGGCACGGTTCAAACCTTGACCTTACTATTATTTGACAACCCTTTCTACTCCCTGAGCTATGCGGCCCCAACTTGCAATTAAAGATGTACAATATGTAATGCGATTTGCCATTAATCAATCATGGGACCTGTTTCTTTCCATTTAATCTATTGCGATCTTGATTCACGCATTTTGTTTTAGTGCTATTTCATATTTTCTTCACTTCTTTATTAAAGCTGTACTCCGTAACTTTTCTAACGATTTCACCCCTTTAAAACATGATAGGGATGTGGCAATTCCGCAGACAGAAAATCAATATTGCCGCACAAATGCTTCAACAAGGTTTGTTGTAGGTGGCTGATGGTAGACTAAAACAAGATGAAGCTGCCATCGGCAGCTTTCGTGCCAACTGCTTAGCAGTAAATAGTACACACACTTTTAAAAATAGCATGCCTGAAACAACGCTGACTTAAGGAGTCTAATGTGCTACAAACGTCATCAAATATGCTGTAACTCGGTTGTACAGCAATAGTGATTGTCCAACAGAAGCATCAGCATAAGGTTTCAAGCGTTCTTTCTGATTAGAAGTGTTTCCAACACCTATGTGTTTGTTGCTGCACCAGTTGGTGCAACCTAACCATAAGATTTCAACAGTGGTATACAGAGACTAGACAGTGTGCCTAACCATGGTTAGGATCCTGTAATAGGACTCCTTGATTAAGGCAGACCAAATGAGTAATTATATCAACTTTAAGGCTCAACATTTTACTCTTTAATTATTCTGTTTGTGCTCCTATCATATTTTATAAGTGGATTTTTAATAATAGATCAATCATATTCGTGAAAACTTTGGTACGTTCTCCATACTCCTTTCTATGGTATGTATTTATTACGATATCCGCTTCATGGTGGAGATCTTGGATATGTGCCACAGCACCACCGGAGAGCTTTACAATGGTGTCTTATGGGGATTGCAGAACTATATATGGGAATTATGTAATCTCTTTTGATGTAGATATACCGAACAAAATATATATTTAAAAGGCCCCACGGCCTTTAGAAAGAGAATTCAAAACCACAGCTGCGGCCTGCAGTGACACGGAAAACGTTTACAATACCATGCTTTGAGCATCAGAGGCATTGTTGACCATCTGCTAACTGAAGTAAATTAGAGGGTAGATATACAGTTGCAATCGAAATTATTCAACCCCCACTGCAAATCAGGTTTATTGGTCAAATGTACCAACTAGCTTCTGTTTACAAAGAATAAATCCAGTAAGAACATTTTGAATAGCTCAACACAATTGATATTACTGATATTACAAGTGGTTTCTCCAAATTCAACACAAAATGCTACTTTTAATAATTACTGCAGTCTCAAAATGATTCAACCCCCTGAATAGAATCCCTCATAAGAGACACTTTTATAAATCTGGTGTGGTCTCCAGATGCAACCGATCAAGGGTTTCATTAGTTGCATCAGGTGTGCTTGAGATAGAAGACCTCAAATATCTGGACTGTTGACTTTGACATTTATTTGCATGTTAGAATTATGGCTAAGTCAAGAGAATTGTCCAAAAAGTTCAGAGAAGAGATCATTGTCTCGCACAAACAAGGGAGAGATTATAAAGCTATGTCTTGATGTCTTGAGGAAGAAGAATGAAGCATATGCTGAAAAGAACACCCTGCCTACAGTGAAGCATGGCAGTGGCTCAGTGATGCTCTGGGGCTGCTTCAGTTCCTCTGCTACTGGAAACCTGCAGCGTGTGGACAACAAAATGGATTCAATCAACTCCCAGGAAATCCTGGGAGAAAATGTCATGCCATCTGTGAGGATACTGGAGGTTGGGCATCATTGGACCTTCCAGCAGGACAATGACCCCTAGTTTACCTCAAAGTCCACTAAGGCTTGGTTCCAGAAGAAGTCCTGGAAGATACTAGAGTGGCCATCACAGTCAGCTGACTTGAACCCCATTGAAAATCTTTGGTGGATTTTGAAAAATATGGTTGCAGCAAACAAACCCAAGAGTATTAGTGAGCTGGAGGCCTTTGTCCATGAGGAATGGGTTAAGATTCCTCAGGAACACTGCCAGAAGTTGGTGTCTGGCTATGCATCATGTTAGCAGCAGGTCATAACAGTAAAAGGGTGCTCTGCCAGGTACTAAAGATGTTTGTCATGAGGGGGGGTGAATAATTTAGAGACTGCAGTAGTCATCAAAAGCAGCATTTTTTGTTGAATTTGGAGAAACCACTTGTACTATTAGTTATTTAGCTATTTAAAATGTTCTTGTTGGATTTGTTTTTTGTAAACAACTACTAGTTTGTATATTTGACCTATAAACGTGATTTGCAGTGAGGATTGAATAATTTTGATTGCAACTGTAAGTGCTATTAAATTATAATCCCAGTCTGTCTAAAATATTTATAATTAATCTGACTTATTTTAGGGGCTGCATGACACTATTCCCCTAATTGCTCTGTCCTGTGATGGACTGGCAGACTTTGCAGGGTGTATCCCCACCTTTCACCCAATGAGAACTTAGATAGGCTCTAGTTCCCCGCAACTCAACTTCGTATAAGTAGTTGACAATGGATGGATGGATGGATGGATGGATGGATGGATGGATGGGTTTTCATTACTACATAGCCTAGTGCTTATGTTGAATACATAATCTTAAGCATCGTGCAATGAATGGTTGTAATATGATTTCCATTTAAAAATGTCCACTATTATGAGGCTAGACAACGTAGTTTGGTTAGCCTGCTCATGAATATTACTGACAGAGGATTCTGTTATCAGGAGTCATCTCAATGTATTTCAAATTGTTGAACTTTCCGTCAAGTCAAGTCAAGTTTGTTTTTATAGCCCATTATCACAAATTAACTATTCTCCTCAGTGGACTTAACATCAAAACAACATTCTGCCCTTAGACCCTCACATCGGATATGGAACAACTCACTTAAAGACCCCTTTAAGGTTGGTTGTTCGGATCTTTGCTGCTCTGTTTCCAACCACATCCAGAGGTCCATAGTTAGTGGGGCATAATTGGCTAAGCCTCACATGGGGATAAGGGTTTAGGTTGGATAAAGGATTCTAGGTTTGCTAGTGTCCCCCTCTGGGTCGTCCGGGTGCTCACGGTTAAGTGAACAGCAAGTACTTCATTCCCCTCCGACGGCCAAGCACTGTGCTTTCCCCATGAGACCGTCACATGTGAAATAGTGAGGGCCAGTGGTCATGTGACTTGGAGGAGTCGCATGTTGTGGCTTCTTCCTTCCTGTCGACGTTCTAGAGGGGCATCAAAGTGACAATCCCCTCAACCCCCTGTGTTCCATCTAAGTCCATGTCACCCCCCACAACATTGGGGACTAATTGTGACTGAAAAATTGAGCTCTCATATGACATCAACTCAGCTTTATGTGACTTAACATGAACAGATGGGCCACGACAAAGTAACATTTCACGACAAAGTAACATTTCCAGAAGGTTGCCTTTGTGTATTTATTAGGCGGTTGGAGTTATAGAGCAATAAGTTCAGTGCTGAAAGGACAGTCTGATCACACAATGTGTCAACAGGCCAGAAGTGAACAGACACATTGTTATTTATACAGAACGGGATGATTTGGGGCGAGGAAGAGATCAGCAGCCTTGGTAATCAGATGTCCAAGCATACTGTCTTGTCTAAGAGCTGGGAGAAAGGTGCCACTAGTAGTTGAAAGTTTCTTTATGGACAGGATCAGATTACTGGGAAGAAATGGGTTAGATGAAGTTATGCTATTGTGTCTTAAATGCCAGACGGACAGGCGCCACTAGCAGTGGACATCTTCACGGATAGAGTTGGGTAACTGGGGAAAAGTGCACGCAATATGGTTATGAGGGCCTATATGGTAAATTGCTATAACATCAACCCACTTTGTTTTTGATAGCGTAGTCAGTGTACTTTTGGCTCAGCTGCTCTTAGCATGTGCTGTTGGAATACACAGCATGCTGTTGTGTCGGCACTGACACAACAGCATGCTTGGCAGTCAGATTGCAGGTCTTCAGATTTGCCCACCAAAAAGAAGATATTCTGACATTGTCATTATGTCATGTAATTTCTGTTCTATACAAACTACCCTTAAGAAAGTTTTTATTTATTTATTCTGATATCAGCCATCTGCCACAGCAGTGGTTATCACATCACTCATTGTTTTTGATAGTTAGAATGACTGTGGGGACACTGCTTCTGGAGAAGTTTGTGAGAATTGAGAAGTTTGGGGTCAAAATGGGAAATGTGATAGGTTCCTGTCAATGTATTGACATGTTACGGTTCAAAAGTGAATTATGTTTATTAACAGGTTAACGTTTATAACTGATGCTCCCTGTAATCTAAGAGTTGTATATCCTAAAAGGTATCAGAAGCATTTATGGGTTGTCCTCTGAGGAGAAACAGAACCAAGGAGCCAAAAGATGGCGTACCAGATGGGGAAAATACAAGAACCAGGGACTGGAAAATAGAAAACTGAATAAAACTCATGATATCAGAGAACAACTATAGCAGCTCGGAGATCCTTCAAAAGAAGTGGACACCCTGTGCCACAGCAACAGTAAAGTGAAACAAACAACTTTGATTGGAAAATGTAATCATTTTAACTTGTAGTTCTCATCTTCTGAGATTACAGTTGACAACATCAGGATTCCCAAAGTAACAATAGCATCGATAAAATGTTATAGTAGACAACTACTATGTGTTTCAACATAATCTGAAGGTGGGAATCCTCATATCTTACAGTGATTTGTTAGTGTTAGTTGTTGTTGAGGTGATTAAGATGAATGTATCCTCACACATTGATATTATACATATATCGTATAATTTTGAAAATATGGAAGTGTTTAGGAATGTCACCACCTCTTATGACCACTGAACGACACCGGCATTACAGGGAATGGCACGATGGAGGTCCTGTAAAAAGATTACTGTATCTGGAGAAATAGAAGGAAAAATGGAGGGAACAAAGAAGGCAGTTAATGGAGTGAGTGTGCGAGAGGAACATGTATTGACAAAGAAATGGCATCAAAGGGAGCTTGTTGAACCTGGGCCAGGGCTAGTGAATTGGAAGTCCACTCCAAGATAACTCCCCTTGCCCTGAAAGTCAGCCTTCCATCAGGCTTTTCAGTTTAGAATATAATTAGGATCATGAGTTGTAAAGACGTGATGCGTTCTCTATCAGCTTTAACCCTTACTACCAATTAATGCTAATTCTAAATCTAATCCTGACCCAGTAAGCCTAAACCATAACCCTTTCCCTCAATGGTAACTAACCCTAACTTTAAGAAAGTATAATTCAGCCCATACTACTTTACTGCTCCACCCTTTTCTTCCCCATTCTAATAGTCACCAGTAGAAACGTGCTCATCTGAATCTAGCACAGAACATCCAAAATCAAGGCCCTTCCAACCCCCAACCTATCAGACCTCAATCACAAAGCCATGACAAGCAGAGCACCAACCATAACTCAGGATCCCACTCACCCCTTAACCTATTCTTCACATTACTTCCATCTGGTCGCAGGTACAGATCACCCGCCTGTAGACAGGCTGCTTTGGAAGGAGCTTTGTTCCATCTGCCATTGAAGTTCTAAACTCACTGAACCTATAATCTATCATTTGAATCAGATCGTCTGGACCTAGATTCAAACCTTTTCCTTTTTCACTACCTGCAATACTGAGGCAAAAATATATGAACTATTGTGTAATTGTACTTGTGTCCCTGTTCTCTTTCTATATCTTGTATGGGTATTCAATATATGTACAGAGTATGAAAAAAATCTTGCAACACAGTATCCAATCCTACCCTAAACTCTAACCCATAGTCCTAATAATCATAACTGTGACTGCCTGACTCTAGAAATCATTCTCGTGTTTCCCTAAAAAGTTGAAAAACTTCATCCAGACAATATCTAGTGTGAGAAATGTCCAGATGAACTGGTTCAACTTAGCTGGGATTCTATATCTGAGTATGTATCAACATTTGCTTGTGTTTGATGTATTTTAGCCAACACTATAGAGGGAAATAAAGAGAATAAACACCAGCAATTTCCAAAAGAGATTAGGGATTTAAAATCCTTAAATTTGCATAAGGGGTAAAAGAAGAAATATTTAAGTATCGGAATTTTGTTTAAAAAATTTAAGGATTAGCAAATAAATCTAACCCTTGTTCAGCGCTGCTGCACAAAGGGAAAACTTCCGATCGAGGTGGCTCTTTCACACAGCCCTTTGAGAATATCAAAGAAACACATGAAAAGTCATGAAATAGAAGGGTGAGCAAAATATCTTAAAAGGTGACTTCTGGGACCCTCGTAAAATAAAGTAAATTTCAGTAATTGCCCAAATAGTTTTAGGCTTTTCAGATGGGAAGGTTCAGCGACTGGTTAGTATGTGCGGAAAAGCATGGTGTAATGGGAATGACAATCTGATGAGGAACTGGTGGTGATAT
>OMLC01037325.1:0-11155 GCA_900302585.1 Regalecus glesne
AGGGAGAGAGTGAGCGCTTGAGCCCAAGTGTCTGGCCGTTGCCAAGAGTAGCTGGCGTAGACGGGGCTGCTAGCAATTTAATAGCGTCTTTGTAAAAGGAGAAGACAGGGGCTTTTGCGAGGGCCCAGCTGCTTCCTTCTTGTTAGCCTAGCACAGGTTCAACTTTGGCCTTTTTTCCTGCCTCTGCAAGGGAACAAAGTTATTGAGCATATGGTCAGTTTCGTAGGAGAAATGGAATTCCTATAAGCTTTTTAACAGAGCTTGGTGTGGGTGGGGCTGAGGGGGGGGCTGAGTGATTGAAAATCCGCCATTTATCTACAGTCATACATGCTTGCCTGGGTCTTTCCACCTTGTTTAAAAGTGTAATCTTGGGGAATAAAAGTCGTGCATATGTCTGGATACATGTGTTTGTGCGTACGTCACTGCAAATGACCCATCATTTCATGCCCCGACAGGAACCTGGGAGAGAATGCCATCCGTTCCATCCAGCCTGAGGCCTTCAGTAAGATGAGGACCCTCAAGACCCTGTGAGTTAGGCCCATACTCACATGTGCACACCCAAACACATACATAAAGTCTAGATGATACATGTGCTCATGCAATACACACGCACAGGTCAGGAGAACATGCTGCCTGAATGGATCCATACCCACACATGCCTTGAAGCATGGATGGAGATTGAAATACATACTCCCTCAGTTCTCCTGGCATCCACATACACCCTGCCTGTTCTCAGACACACGTGGATTCACTTACACTCTCACACTCACTCAGTAGAAAGGATTTTTTCCGTGATATTGGGACACTTGATACACACCACAGTATGTATAATATTGGTCCGCGAAGGAGACGCATCAGAACCTAACCCTCGCCTCCTCTTTGATCCTCCCTCTACAACCCATCTTTCCATGTGCCTTCTCTTCTGTTCAGGCTCCTCCAGAGTGACAGTTTCCTGTGTGACTGCCAGCTCCACTGGCTGCCGGAGTGGTTAATGACACGGGGTCTGCAGACTAGTGTTGATGCCACCTGTGCCCACCCAGAGAGTCTTAAGGGCACCAGCATCTTCCAGGCTCCACCTGAAAGCTTTGTGTGTGGTAAGTTGTGTGTCCTTCCATGTGTATGCGTGAATCCTGTGAGGGTCCACATGGTTTACAAGAGCAGGATTCATAAGCACAGGCGATCTATATTGTCAGCCATGACTTTATAGATTCATGTTTTTATTGATATATTTTGTTATGTTAGAGCAGCATTCATTTTTTTTGCACCACAACATTGTAATTGATCCCTTCCACATGTCGCTATTGCATTCAGTTGCAATCCAGCAACAGTAACAGGCACCCATCAAGTAAACATCTGTACTGGTGCATTTGGCATTACTTGTTTTGTGATTGTGTGTTTATCTCTTAACCTATTTTTGTCTTCTTATTTCAACCTCTTCCCCTATTTCACTTAATGTTCATCCCACGACTACCCCTCTACTCCTTTCTCTGCACTTGCCTTTCATATTGTTTTCCTTCTGTCCGCCTTCCTCCCTTCCCTCACTATCTCTCTCATCCCTCCCCCGCTCATCTCACTCTTTGCCAACTCCCTTTCCATCCCCCTTCTCCAGATGACCTCCCTAAGCCCCAGATCACCGTCCATCCAGAGAGCACTGTGACAGTCTTGGGCAGTGATGTGCGTCTCACATGCACGGCGGCCAGCAGCAGCTCGTCCCCCATGACTTTTGCCTGGCGCAAGGACCAGGAGCTCCTACGCCATGCTGAGACAGAGAACTATGCCCATGTGCGTGCTCACTACCACGGGGGTGTGTCCGAGATGCCAGGAGCCAGCGGGAGTTCTGTCGGTGGTGTGATGGAGTACACCACCATCTTGCATCTACGTCATGTCACCTTCATCCATGAGGGGCGCTACCAGTGCATCATCACAAATCACTTTGGCTCCTCCTACTCCAACAAGGCCCGCCTCACGGTCAATGGTAGGTTTTCTCATCATAGAAATATAAAGTGGACTTTAAGAGAACATATGTTTATAGTCCACATTATGTGTTTTAGAGTAATACTTTGTTTTCCTAATAAGATTCTTGCATGTTTATTTCTTGAGTTGTGGCAGTCAACAGTTGTTTGTTTTTTTACAAATCTTTAAATTGGCAGCATTTACAAAAGCTTCACAGACGAGGATATATGTGCTTAATGACATGTTACTGAGAAGACTTATTTCCAGACAATAATGTGCTTGTTGACAGTACACTCAGCCAAGTTTCTCTAACTCCATTCAATTAAGATTATAGCGCTCTTGCTGAGCTCTTGTCCTCCACTTAGATGAAGTCCATTCTCCCTCTTCCCATCTCTCTGGGTGGAATTTGGAACAAATTGATTTAGCTGCATGTCAGCGCTGACAGAGGGCCCATCACTTCCATTATTTGTCCTTCTGCCTTCCTGTAGACAGAGAGTCATTATCTGGAGGCGTTTGCCTACCTATCTGTGCATGGGATCCCCAAATCTACTCCTCTTCTCTTCTCAGTGTTGTAAAGAAATGAGAATTGTGTGCTTATTTTTTTCCTGGATGTGTCTTTCCTGCTTCTATTGTGTGCACACACACATATCAGGGAGTTGAGCGATGTCTAAAAAGCCAGATTCTTTTCTTTCAATCTAACTACGCTGGGTTCTCCTCTCCATTTCTGCCAGTCCTCCCTTCATTTGTGAAGACCCCCAGGGACAGTACCATCCGCACGGGTCACACAGCCCGGCTGGAATGTGCCGCCGAGGGACACCCGGCGCCCCAGATTGCCTGGCAGAAAGACGGGGGCACGGACTTCCCTGCTGCAAGAGAACGTCGCATGCATGTCATGCCTGACGATGATGTGTTCTTCATCATGGATGTCAAACCGGAGGACATGGGTGTGTACAGCTGCACTGCCAAGAACACAGCGGGCACCATCTCTGCAAATGCAACCCTCACAGTGCTGGGTAAGAGCCAGGACCACAACTGCCAGACCACACCTGACAGCCTGCTCACGGTTGTGTATCATTTAGAACGACATTATTCACAGAAGTTGGTTTCCACCGAGTGATAAGATCAACCCAAACAGGGTTACCATGTCGACCTGCATGGAGTTTGCATATTTTAGGATTTTAGCTCAGTTGAATACAATGCTGATAATTTCCCACATCTCCAAAAATGAGCATTGGTAAATAACTCGGTGTTCAATGGGGAATTGGTCAGCCCCAGGCTGTGGAATGAATAGCTTTATATTTTTCTTTTCTCAGCAGCTGTGGCCTTGCCACAGGTCAGGGGCTAAAGGTTATGAATGGGGTCAAAGGGGGATTGTGGGTGGGGGCTCACAGAGGGGTGTTTGTTAGGCATTGTCGAACCCCCTCTTCCCCACACTGCAAGAAGGACTGTCCGCGATGCTACTAGTTAATTGACCGTGTTGAATCTAATGAGTATCAGACCTGGTCTCATACGAACATCTCGCTAAGATCTTCTTGATTCATCGTATTTTTAAAGAACTCGGAAAATCTTATCGATCTCAGATGCTCCAAATGAGCTGGCAAAGACATTGAAAGGAAAACATCAGAAGAGGTTTATAAGCAAGGGTTAAAGCAACCTTAGTCCAACCCCCATTCAGTGTTTATATTTCACACAGTCAGACCAATGGGTTCTGCACGTCGGCAGCAGATTTGCACAAGAGAATGGAGAGTTTTAATGAGTGTTGTCTATGCCGCACAGCAGTTATTATGTAGAGCTAATTCACTTGGCCATGTAAAAACACTTAAGCAAGCAACAGCGGCTGAGGAATGAGATGGTGATGTTTGGATTTGGACGATGGTGGGGGGTTAGGGGTAGGAGGGTCTGTTTGTGGGTGTGCACGAGGGGCCCCAGTCTGAAAAGGAATAGTGGGAGCAGAAATAAGGGTGAAGTGGATGTGAGAATGGCAGAGGAGTGGGGGGAAGGGAGGGAGAATGGTTTGAGTTAGAAAACATTGGGAGGGGGGGATCGATGAAGAGGGGGAAAGTATTGAAAGGGAGACTGAAGCGGGTTAAGTGAGATCTCTTAATCTGTGCATGTCCTACTGTGAGGGGAAGTGCCTGTCTGAGAGTAGAAGCCTACCTCAACATGCGTGCACGCACGCACACACACACACACACACACACACACACACACACACACACACACACACACTTTCTCTCTCTCTCTCTCTCTTGAGTTCAATGTGCTCCATTCACTAGAACCTAATGTTGCCAGGGAGAGACAAAAAAACATTTATTCTGAGTGTTTAAAAAAAATAAATGATGAAAACAACAGAGAAACTCATCAATTCAAACATGCAATACTTGAATGTACAAAAGAGTTTTTATTTTGTTCCTTTTTGTATATTTTTGCCCTTTATTCAGCAGTGAAAGTGAATGGCAGACAGGACCTGGAGGGGGGGGGTATGATGTGTAACAAAGGTTGCTGGCTGGACTCGAACCGGCAACAGTCACGATCATGTGGTATACACTGTAACCATTGGCTACGGAGGCCCCCTGTACAACAGTTAATAACAGTGGCATCACTGCATCCTCTTACCCACAGAAACCCCCCACCTTGCCCAGGACTTGGAGGACCGCAGTGTGGTCGTAGGAGATACAGTGGCCTTGCAATGCAAGGCCTTGGGCAGCCCCCCGCCCCGTATCACCTGGCTTCGTAACGACCAACCCCTGCGTCCCTCCGACCGACACCACTTCACCCCGGGTAACCAGTTGCTGGTGATCGGCTCTGCCACTGTGGAGGACGCCGGTCGCTACACCTGCCTGATGTCCAACACCCTTGGCACTGAGCGTGCCCACAGCCAGCTAGTGGTGACCCACCGCCAGAGCTCCTGTGCCATACCGCCAGGCCCCAGTACAGTCACAATAGGGATCATAGTCATCGCCGTGGTGACGAGCATTGTGGTGACCTCTCTGGTGTGGGTGTGTATCATCTACCAGACCAGGAAGAAGAGCGAGGAGTGCAGTGTCACCAACACTGGTGAGTCAGGTTTGCACATTTGGAGTTTTCTGCTTGCATTCCAAATTTCGCTACAGTAGTTTAATTCCTTTTATATTTTTAGACGTGTTTTATGACGCTAGTTTGAGTGAGGTTTTTGTGGCCAGGGCAATATGGCCACTTAACATGAGTCTGATGTACATTTTCAGTCTGCATCATGAATCCCCAAAAGAAGAGAATGATATCCAAAGCCATGGCTCTGATCCCTCCCATTTTAATAGTCATACCTTCATGTTCCTCACAGATGAGACCATCGTTCCCCCGGACGTGCCGAGCTACCTGTCCTCCCAGGGTACTCTGTCTGAGAGGCAGGACGTGTGTATTAGGGTGGAGGCCAGCAGTGGACCCCAGCCCAATGGGCACATAGAGACTACAGGTACCGGACAGCGCTGTCTCAGTTCGCTCTCCCAAATGTTTGGGCACCCAAACAAGCTCTTCTCATTTCCCATGACTCTAATTGCTGCATTGCGTAATGATGAAAAGAGCTTCACTGTCGGCGAATGCCTGCTTAACCTCAGAAATAATCAGAGCAGACATGCTAACCACACTGTTAACATATTTGGTTGTTTGCTCTCTCTCTCTCTCTCTCTCTCTCTAAGTCATCTCTTGTTTTCATTCTGAGTTCACCCCTCTCTCTTTCTCTTTCCAGGGTTTGATGGGGCAGTTGTGTGCGCAGACTGTATGGAGAGCGATAACTACTCTAAAGACCCGGACTACCTGACCCATGGCTTCGGTCCTGTTATGGGCTTGGAGTACCAGCAGCATTCCCTCCCTCAACACCATTCTCACTCTCACCCAGAAGACCACCGCGATGCTGCGCTCTTCTGCAGCCGAACCCCCGATGGAATCCGAGGGGACATTCACGGGTCTGCGCTCCCCAACAACCACAACATGTCACAACAGAATCACCACAATAGAAGAGGTAAGACGATGCCTTCAGAAGCCGCCTTGACACGTCATGGGCTTGAGATGGGTCCTTGTGGAGGTTACTGAGCAGGCAAAAAATGAATAGGTAAATTGGAGCGGAGCTCATAAATGTGAGGCATTCATTGTAAGGTGGTTTGAGTGGCGGCTAGGCTAGAAAAGGGCTGTATAAGAACAAGTCCATATACCGTCCATTAACAAGTGAGAGGTTTTTGGCAGTAGATTTATGTTTGCCTGGCCGATTGGTCAAATGAGTAACAAATGTTTAGTCACAGATTTTACCAGCAGTAATCTCAAATCACCCAAAATATTCAAGTCATGAATTCAAGCCAGTCCTCTTGAAACCGTAAAGTTCTCCTTTAAGGCTGTTTTTCATGTTCTGAAAATATTTTTGGGTATCGGTCAATATCACAGGGAGCTGTCGGAACGCTGCCAGTGAAACTTTGTTCGGGGGAATTGTTTCGTGACGAGATGTTGACCGATCGACTCGTATACTCGTACTGAATATTTGACGTTGTCATAGTTGAAAGCCTGATGCCCCTGAGAATACCGCCCATCCCTCCTCTCTTGAAAACTGAAAAGAAAGTTTGAGTTTTTGCTCCTGCTGTCCTCGGTGGCTAGCATGTCTAGACCTGCTCTGGGATTCAGCCTCTTTTGGCGTGGAAGGATCTCAGTGGTGTTGCCCTCAGAATTCTGGGTCTCACCTCCACATGTCAACGTTAGCAGTATGTGCATTCATTCCATCGCCTCAATAGCCTAAAGCTGCATGTATTCCTGTCTAGATGTGTGTACGCCTTGTCACTGACGTGGCATGTCTCTTCTTTTTCCTTCCCTCCCTACCCTGCATTCCTTTTCTCTCTCAGGTTCGTCGATGAACAGACCAGCACAAACAAAAGCGCGCTCACCGCCACAGGAGGAGTCCTTCCACAAGCCAGTTAAGCTGGCTGGGGGGATCAGCAGCAGCTTGGACAGTGACTGTGAACCTGAGCTCAGACAGACTCTGCTAACCAATGGACATACTCTTAGAGCCTCTCAGGATGAGAGCGCCCCCCTAAGGAGGGCCAGTGACTAGCAGGCTCCCCATCCCCAAAAATATGGACTCGTTAGTAGCTGAGCGGACTTTTCATTGCACTGGGAACTGAACTGCTACCTCAAATCGAGGCGAATGTCCTTGACACCCCATCCATTTGGATGGAAGGGATGGGGTGGAGGGTGTAAGGACAATCCGGAGTTTGAAGGCGGAGCTTTTGTGGGTGGCGTCCCATCTGAGCGTATCGACTGTATATAGTTAAAACCTTCCTCTGGGAGGTGACCAATTGAAATTATAGCTCCAAATAATGTGACTTGCATTTGAAGCATGCAAATGTAGGGAATATTGTACAGTACGTTTGTGTGGAGGGGTAAAAAAGAGAAATCTAGCTTTGGACATTTGACTGTACATAAGAGTTTTCTTATATATTATATATTATATAACTTTTACAAAAGAGTATTGGATTTATTCTGTGCATGACAAAGAAAGGAGTGATTTTTTTTTTTCAACAAACAACTTCTTCAGCTTTTACCAGCCTCAGCTGTGGTGCCTTATTGCATGATCAAAGAAAATTCAAGAAACACAACTATAGCCAACATCAAGAACTTCTTTTTGAGAGGGGGAGGGGGCGGCCGGTACACCTCTTTATTGTTCTACAGAAACACTTTATTGCACTTGAATGTCTTGAAAAATGCTGCCAATCATGGCCTTACAGAAACCTGGTTCACATTCACTACTATTGTATGAAGGAAGAGCTTTGATTTAAATTATTTTGGTACGTCAGATGGTACAGGATAAGATATTTGGGGAATGACTAAGAACATTTTCAAGCACTTTTTAATGCCTCTTAAACAAGTTCTGGATTTGCAGTTTATGTGTGAAATACCTGCCAAATGGAGTGCAGCAACCTTCACTGCTTTTTGTGAGGAGACACCACTTATCTTGAATTTGTCGTGTTGCCAGTATGTACCGATTAAGGCTCTTCCAACTGTTTCTAGATGCTCTCAAGTTACTGGAAAAGCTGCTGTGATATTCTCCTTTGTCCTCGATTCCAATTGGGTTTTGCTATTTGGCCAAAACAATCTGACTTTGGCACACATTGGCTATCAGATGTGGTCCATCTAAGACTCGATACTCCTGTTATTTTTAGCTGTATGGGTAACCAACCAAGCTGTAAAAGGGAATTACTTATATTTTTCTCAGTATGAACACAGGAGGACACTTGGCATGCATCCTTATTCACATTTATTCCCAAATCTATAATCAAGTGTGCTTGAACACTGGGATGGTGCCATTTAATTGACCTTTATCACTCTTCTTGCGCTATTAGAGCTTGACAAAAGCAAAGGAGTCATTTTGGGAATGTGTTTTTAATTGATGTGTCCAATTGTGTTGCTGCTGTAATGTGCCTCAACATGTACACTCAAGCATTCACATAGAAAAACAAGTGATGGCCAGTATTAAGACCGTCAGATCACCCACCGGGGAGAATGCTATGCTATCATCACTACGGTACATTGTTCTGTTTGAGGGAACGATTGGCACAACTTGATTCTGTGAACATTTGGGAAGCTTGTGAAAACTGCTCCAACCAAACCGGAAAGATAATGCAGTCAGATGCTCACCTGGCCGTCACAGTCCCTGGACACACTGGATCTCAATGCACAGTTGGTGTTTGAGATAATTACATTGTTGGCTGTATGCATGTGTTTTGCCATGGTGCTGTTGTCTGGATTGTATACTGTTACCAGTGGCCTTATCAAGGTTAGCCGGAGGCCTTTGATGATGTCTGGCTGGAGCCTTCTGTGGGCTGAATTCACCAGCAAGGCCAATCAGAGGTCCCCAATAGGAAAGTGATCCCAGTGTGTCCGGATAAAAGGGACATACAGGAGTTAGGTGCAGTCTGTGATCTGAATAATTTATTGACATATATTGTCTAACCATTGTACCAATATCAAAGCTAAAACATTGAAGTGTCTAATAAAATCACATTTTGCTATTATGTGGAATATGTCCGTGTCCATTGTCTATACCAATGGTTCTCAACAGGTGGTACACGAGAAGATTTCTGTAATAGCTATTAACCAATTAATAAGCATAATGTTTTCAATTAACCGTTTAATTGATCCCAGGGTGCAGAGTTTGCACCTTGGGATTCGAACTCAAGTTTTCTACTTGATAGGTGAAAGCCATACATCTGGACTATCAGCACACAGTGTTCTGGTTTTAAGACTAATATATACTACTACGAGTACTTTTGGTTAGGGTTGGCTGGAGACTCTGTTACTGAAACATACGAGATAAAGATAAAATAAAGGAAAATAAAGATATTTTAATACAAGTTGTTTGTGTGTACAAATACATACAAAGCAACAGGTATAACTGTAGAAATCAATCAGTCAAGTATAAAAGCCAATAATGTGTGCGTATTCCCACTATCTTACTTTATTTAATAAGTATATTTTTACAATACACGTTTTTGTCTCAATTTTTAAGAATAACAATAGCGAATAAAAGTAATTAATTAAGGTGGTCCGTCCGGTTGAACTAAATATGACTGGTGGAACAGTAATCAAAAAAGGTTGAGAACTACTGGTCTATCTATACATTATCATATCAGCCCATTCATAATGTATCAGCTGAGTGACATGACAAAAGGAATTAGGCTTTTTCTGGATAACAGCATCTTAAACAGACGACTTAGCATTCATCACTGCACACACTGTCATGGTGGATATGGAAGAGCCATTAATTCAAACGGGATACATAAAGACATGAAATCCAAAGACCTTGAGCTTCAAAGAAACAAAGCAGCTTCTGCCCGGACTACAAACACTCAAGGCTAATCTCCTAACCAGCATTGTCTCCTCGCTCCCTAAGCTCCAAAGACAGCAGACATATTTCTACTGCTAGCTGTTTGAAATGTATTATTGAGTCAGGGCTGAGTGAGGGTCAGTGGCTGGCCAGAATGTGCATTCCGGATGGATGCTTGTCCAGAGATGATTGACATGCCCCTGGCCCTGGCCTCCACCAATCACACGCCAGCCATTGTTGTTCAGTAGCCTAATGACAAGCAGGGTGACAAACATTCCCACCTGTGCGACCATCCATCTCTCTATGTCTTTGACAGGATTCACTCGGTCTTCAGCATAGCCTCATATGTGGCACGCATGGACACCATGGGGCTTATTCAAAGAACCAAAGGATGGAGGAGGAATTCTACTATTGCATCCAGCTTTTAAAAAAAAAAAAATTCAGCCACAACAGAAAATGACTCCTAATGTCTGTCAAACAGGCGGAGCAGAGAGAAGAAGTGTGACACATGTCGACGGTGCCTCAGCTGTGACTAGGACTCACTGTTGTCTGCCTTTTCCACTTCATACATATTTCATTAGTAATCTAAAATAACCGCAGCCCAACACGTAGCTGTGATAGAAAGACCAAACACACACAGAGTTTGTCCAAAGTAGGACTAAAAAAAAATAATTCAGAAAAATAGCTAAAAACAGGCTTTAGTGAATCTTCCGTTCTTGAAGCCAATTTTCAGTAATAGAATCAAATCTCTTGCAGGTGGAACTCAGAGATGCTCTGTGGGCTGGTTGAAATAGCGAGATCTGCCTGTTTTCTCCCTAGTGGGTCTGTAACACAGGTGGCTTGGCTCATCATAGACGTTACTGTGCAGCAGTGGAAACAAATAGGGGATGGACAGTGTGCCGATCTAAATGTCAAATAGCTCCACGGCTCAGCCATCTAGAAATAAAGAACTGTGAGTGACCCATTGGAAACTCAAGTAATCACCTCACACTCATTAAGTGTAAGAGAAAGGACAGTGATTGATACTCATCACTCATTTGACCGCACACAAAGGCTTCATACAGCAGAGATAATAAAAGCAGCGTTCATAGGACGGGGTGTGGGATCTGTTTTAAAAAAAAAACAACAACATCGGTACTATTGAATGAGTTCAAACCTGGACTGTTCGACTCAATCTGCAGTGCACTGATGAGCAGGAATGCAGAGCCTTGGGTAATGTGATCTGGGGGATGGATGACTCTCCCTTGAGCACCAGGTGTCCTCGCTCCTCAGGCCCCAACAAAGAGGCCTGGGTTGGGTGTGGACAGCACATGGATCCTCCTTTGGTGGGGGTGGGGTGGAGCTGGAGGGATAGGAGGG
>OMLC01037331.1:0-10471 GCA_900302585.1 Regalecus glesne
ACATTACATCTATTGACTTAAATTATATTTGATCACCATAGCTAATGTTTTTCAGCTTAATAACTGAATTAATTTTTAAATCTGACGTGGAAGCAGATAACTTCTTCTGCACATCAAAATGAACACAAGCACATACACACAAACAAACAAACTCAAATTGGGGTGTAAGACTACCTCTGAGAAATGATCATATTCAATTATGCTATAATGATGTAATGCCTTACAACTTAGATGCAATGATACGATTCATCATATTAATACAGGGGCGCTCAAATGACTCACCTGGTGGAGCGTGTAACCCATAAGGCTAAGTCCTTATCACAGTGGCCTGGTTAGGGTGTCCTCTGGGACACTCCATTACAGAAACAGGAGATAAAGATAAAATAAAGATATATATAAGAAAATATTTGTGTATACATACACATGCGTATAAAGCAAATAAATATAAAGTGATAGGTATAACAGAATATGACATAAAATAGGTAAAGGTAAGAATAGCAATCAATCAAGTGTAAAAAGGAATAACGGGTGCCTATTTGATCAATGGTCAAAGAACTACGCAGCTGGTAATCAGATATTGCAAAGGTTACCACCTGTGTTATTAATATGTTTGGATGCTAAAGGTGGCTGTGACCTTTTGTCTGTATCTTTTTACACTAAAGACAGCATGGCCTGTGTGGTATGGGTGTGGGACATGCAGAAGATGAACCTGGAGGCAGTGCTCGAACAGACATCAGCTGTGCGCTGTTTCCAGTGGGACCCCCGTCGCCCCCGACTAGCGCTGTGCACAGGCAATACCAAGCTATACCTCTGGTCCCCCGCAGGCTGTGTTTCAGTCCAAGTCCCTACAGAAGGTAATTAACTTGTTTTCAAGAAAGGCTATTAAAGAAAAGCTATCCTCCTTTGAGGAGGTGTTTATTTACAATAAAAATATTTATTAGTCAATAAATGCCAAGTATTAATACTCATGAAAGCAAATTTCCTGCTGCACAATAAAGCAGAGATGGCCAAAGTGATCCAGTAAGAGTCGCTGTGGATGCAGGTCTTTGTTCCAACCAATCACTTCCACACTTGATTCTATTAGTCAACCAATCGTCTTTGCAAAGGACCTTGATTAGTAGAAGATGCACATTTGAGTCTACTGATCAAGGTACTTAGCAAACAGAATTGATTGACTAATAGAATCAGGTGAATAATAGTGCTTGGTTGGAACAAAGACCTGCACCCACAGCGACTCTTACTGGATCACTTTGGCCATCTCTGCAATAAAGACTATTATTTATTCCTATGAGGTAGCACACATAGGGTTTTATGAAACAAGTATTTGAACATTCACCACATGACATCGTCACCATAAAACAGATTATAATGAGTGATTGAAACTGAAGTTGAGTTGAACTGAAATTCAAAAGCTCCAGTAAGGACCAAAGTGGTGGATAAATTAAATGCGAAAAAATAAATCAACTCTGTTTTATATGCATGTTTGTGTGACTGTATATGCATGTCATCAAGGTTACCACAGATCCCTTTTCTCTTTCCAGGTGGTTTCCAGGTCCAGTCTCTAAGCTGGCACTCCAACGGCGACTCGCTGATACTCCTAGGGAAGGAGCAGCTGTGTCTGTGTTTCATGGACACTGAGCAGGAGGACAATTGACTCGTGCAAATGCATAACTCACTGCCAGATTAACTGTGCTACCAATCACAAGTCCAGATTCGCACATCATTTTGGCCAGGACTGTTTTAATTTAGTAGATGACTCAACAGACTTGATTAGGAGGGGGGGCTCTTTGACGAAGGGCTTTGTCACAGTCAGCTGCTGCTTGAGGTTATTAGGATCCACATAAGCAGAAGAAATACTTGCCTCCTTAGGCCTCGATTTACACATGTGGGCCAGGGGCCATTCACTGCACTGAGATTTTACAAAGACCCGAAAAATGCTGGACCTCCAGGGGTACTCATACTCTAGGTAAGAGACTCATTTGGAGAATCATCTCTGACGTAAGTTGTTTTTATTATAATTATTGACCCTAAGCGAAGCACTATTAAGAAAAACTAGACATGTTCAAAAGTTTGACCATTTTTAACTAAATCTTTCATAAATTAAAGTATTGTGAATGTGTAATTCCATGTTAGTAAAACTATTTTGAATAAACTTTGTCATAGATAATACAGTGTGAGGCCAGTTATTAAAAAAAGTGAAATAACAAGATGATGAGATGGAGAATCAATGCATATTATAACCTCTAGCATGACAAAAAATTAGCATAAAAAAATAGACATCCCTCCATTTGTGAGTTCATTAAGAGTAAGTTACCATATCTCTTATCCTGTTTTGCCTGTGGTGATAGCTTTTGTTTTTTTTCAATAGGAAAATTCCACCTGCCTTCATTTTATATGAGTGGGAAAGTCACATGATACCCTGATTTACATCTCTCACTAGTCAGGGGGTTTGGGTGGTTCACATGGTTGGCTTCATCAGAGCTGATGAAGACATTCAGATGAATATTTAAGCGCCCTGTGTTTAAACTATGTTAAGATGAGCCGATTCAAAGTATTTTTACTTTTTGAGTAAAAAAGCTGTTACCAGATGGCTATAAAGGCAAGGGACTTAGGAGTGGCTTAGCTCACTGGGTAGAACGGTCGTCTGGCAATCGGAAGGTCACAGGTTCAATCTCCGGTCCTGCAGGAAACATGTCGCAGTGTCCTTGAGCAAGACACTGAACCCCTAACTGCTCCCCAAGCGCTATATGGTGGCACATCACTGCTCCTATACAATAGGATGGGTTAAAATGCAGAGAAATCCAAATTTCCCCTTGTGGGACTGATAAGGGAATCATTTAATTAATTAAATTTACTTTAAAAGCCAAGTCCCTCAAATTTTGTACTATTTTAAAAAACAGTATTGCAAAGTTCTAGAAAACCTCAGCTGCTAGAAATGGGTAGGCTGCTACTGGGCAGAACACCTAGATTCTAAAGAGCAGGTCAGCTCCTTTTGGCCTTCCACCCACATTTAGGAATTGAGATTATTTACTAATATAATTAACAATTATATATTCCATAGCAGTATAAAGAGTGGTCATCCGGCGATTCTCAGGTTGCAAGTTTGATCCCAGCACATTCAGAAAAATGTATCATTGTGCCCTTGAGTAAGACACTGTTCCCCTAACTGCTCTGCCCTATGATGGACTGGTGACCTATCCAGGGTGGTTCCCTGCCTTTCACCCAATGAGAACTGAGATAGGTTCCAGTTCCCTTGCAACCTGATTTTGGATAAGAGGTTGACAGTGGATAGATGGATGGATATATATATATATTATAAGCATGTGACACTCTTAAGTAGATTTCAACATGGGTGGAGAATCAGGGCATGCAGACTCACTAGCTACATCTTACTCCACACTTCCTGTAGCGAGTGATCGTGTTTGTCTCTATAGATTGTCACTTCGTGAAGTTGGAGAAGTTTACATGGTCCTGACATCCTGAGAGCAATGCCCTCTAGAGCTATGTTGTGGTTAGGGTCATCCATGGGAGTAAGATCAAAGGGAGGTCCCTGACTTGGAGCAATCCAATCATGACCTCAATGGTGGAAAAAGCAGAGGATGATGACTGACTCTAGCTGAGCATCACAAAGGCAGATGAAAGCAGAAATTGGGCCTCAGTTGTCTTGGACTCCATGGCACTGGATCCTTACCCAAGTTTGTCAAGGTGTATGTGGTGACTCTGTGCACTAGTCTCCACACATTAAACAAAGTGGCACACAGGCGTCCTACTCAAATGGAAAGGGCGGTTATACCCGTTTTGAGTGACTACCGATTATATCTTGAGGGTCTCTCGACATACTTTAACTGTACTTCAGTTAAAACTATCCACCGATGATATGTGCAGCTCTTATAGCAATTGAGCTGAGATAACTTGCTGAATTATAACCAAGTATGGAAGGGTTCAATCAACAGTTTATGGATTCAGAAATGGTTAAAGGGAAAACTGGTGTGCTATACACCTGTTCTTAATACGCGATCGTGGTATACACCGTGATTACAAGCTCCACACCACAGCAGATGAAATTACCTCCTTCTGCAAGTTATACAACTAGCCACATGGGTGTGTTTTCATCATCTCAAAATGCATCTGTCTGCCTATTAAAACATTGTATTTATTATTTAATTCATCCAGTCATTTGGCAGAAGGGGCAATGGGCCCTCCGTAAACAGTGAGTTGGTACTAATTAGCCTGACAAATGTAAAGGATGTAAAGGAGCTATGCAAAATGTGCACATGGTTGTGACCTCTGTTTTCAATAATGAAAAAGAAGCTAATAGCCAATATTTGCTGAGGGGGGGTTGTATATTTCTTTTGTGTCTTTTTGAGAACACCCCTGATACTAAAAGGCCTTCAGTGGATGTGTTTCCTGTAATTGCTGTACAATTTGGTAAAGACTAAGTGTAAGCGGAGTCTTCAGAGAGCAAGGCAGCAATATAAGGGAACACTTGCCTGTGCTTTTCACATATGGAAATAGTCTCAACTTCTCATTTTAGTATATATTGTGGCTTTGGGACAGCCAAAACATGAAACATATACCCCCCTATGTCCCCAGTTAGCTTCACAGGTGGGGTCACAAATTAATGAAATATGTGAAAATATGTGAAAATGTGGGCTGGTGGGTAACTCGTAATATGTGTCTCTGTGATGGTGGAGACTCACCTCAGATTCTCAATAGCTCACCAAATTGCTTAGGTCTCTTCTCACCTCTATATCTGAAGTTTAACACCACCCCCCAGGGATATCAGAATCAGAACTCTCAATGGTTAGTTACTTTTAGCATTTTTTATATTCCTACAATTTTTGGTTATGTTAGGCCAATTCTGATATTGGACCAAGTAGAAAACTGACGTTAGTACTTGCTCACTCAAAGGCAATCACTCGATCTGCCCGGCAATCTAAAAATGACCTCTAAAGTATCTCAAGGAGGGAGTTAAATCTTCAGCATTGACCCATATACTAAAAAAAATATTCTAGTCATAATGTCATTATGGCATCATTAAAATTGATCGAGGGGTCTATGTAGGAGTGGTATAGCTCAGACTGTAGGGTGGACTGCTAGTAATCGGAAAATTGGCGATTTGACCTCTGGCCCCTACAGAAAGTGTGTTGAAGTGTCCTTGAGCAAGACACTGAACATCTAACTGATACTCCCTTGTGCTCTCCAACCACAATTGGGGGCCTGAGTAGGAAAAGTCAACACATTGACAACACATGACCTATGCACTAGCTCTGGTACCAGAGTTGCTCCCTGGCTGAGCACTACTCCTAACATTAAGATGGGTTAAATGTAGACAAAATCCAAGTATATGTAAAATATGCTTGAGAAATAAAACTCAAATTGAAATATATGGCTTGATTTCAGTGGAATACCTATGGATGGATCAAATCTTGGCAAATCCAACGCCTTGGTTTACTATACCTGTCAACATTAGCTGCTGTGACTTGAAGTCTGCCACAGGTGTGTCATCCCAAGTACTTTTGTCAACAGAACACCCTGGTATGCATTTCCATGTTCACATAAGTAACTTGAGCTCAAATAATTTCCACCTGTGCTCAGTGGAACGTAATAGCATAAGACAGAGCTTTGGATGTGTATTTTCAGGCATTTCACATTTTTCAAAAAAGTGAGCCATAAAGCAAATATTATCTGTGAGCTGCACACGCAACATTATTTCAAGTATCCGATATCTGTCACGGATAGCGTTAGCCACAATTATAGTAAGACCAGTGTGAATCAAAACGTATTGTTGACTGATAATCTACTGAAGACAACTTCACTGGCCTTGAACCTAGAGTAGGTAGTTTTTTATATATATCATCATTGGCCAAAAATTCCATAATAACCTTTCAGCATATAGTAAGAACATTCCTCTGATTCTAAATGTTCTGCTTTTCTCTCACTGCAATAAAGGCCAGCACATCAACTACATGTGTCAGACTAATTGAAATGTATAGATTTGATTAAGAAAGGTGAAATTGATTTAGATTTCAACATATGTTAATTTAATTTGATAGAATTCCTCAGGCATTTTTGTCTGAAGGCTTTCAAAGAATTTTTCAACTCATAATGGACTTTTTGAAAAGATGGCCAATGGTCCATCTATCCCCCATGGCAAGAGCTAGATTACTAAACCCAACACAACAATCTAGTTCATTTTTACATCATATAAGTTTCTTGGTGTTTTAATCAATCTCTCTCTTATCTTTAGATTCCCAAAAGATGCTGCCATGAAACCAACAAAGATATACCTGGTTAGTCTTATGCTTCAATGTCAATTTAACCAACATTCAAGTATTCCTGGAATTTTTCAAAACTTGATTGTGAACTGAAAATCATTACCTCCAGTTATGAAACTCAAGGTTACCATTGTGATCATTAAAACCTTGGCACAAAGAGTACAATATTATTTTAGATGAATTTATATTAATATCCTAGTAAGAGTTTACTAATATTCAATAAGTTTTTGTTTCATATTTCATATTTTCACATTTCATTTCGAGGGTTGTCCTTCAGCAAAGCTGATTTTCAAGGGGTGCTTTGTTAAAAATAATATTATGATATACATTAAATCGACAAAAAACTAATTATGATTTTAAAACCATAGTCCTATTTGCAGAAAATTAATCATATTTACAATAAAAGAAAGCCAATCTATCCCTAAATAGATTGTTTGAAACCATGTTTTACATATTTACATCTCTGTTCCTTTAAAAGGGGGCTGGACTAAGAGCTGAGGGTGACATTCAATTGAAGGAGTTAAAACCAATGTGTATCTGCTAAAGTATGCTAAATATTAAGTTTTCTTAACACTGTCCATTTTAAGAATCTCATTTCTGTGTTCTCTTTAGCGCCGTCCTTTCAGTTCGGTTCGGCATCCCAAGATGGCTGCCAAACTGAAGCCACTGACTTCTTTCAAAAACAGTAGTTACTTGATCTACTCTATTTATTTTAGATCAGTGATTGTATTTCAATTGGTTTGAGAGAAAACTAGATCTCTACACCTCCTCCTGGCTCTGTACTTTGGCTTTAAACAAAAAAAAACAGCCTGGGACAGAATATTTTAGCCAATCACAGATCATCTCAAAGTGAGGGCATTCCTATTGGGTGTTCTACAAAATCACGAGCTCAGTTTACATGATCAATGTTCATCTGCCCTCCCCCATCGGTTGTTTGCGGCTGTTACCCTAATCCCCAAAATCAACAAGACCAACTCGAAATGGCTGCTTCACAAGAACAGTATATTCTGCAGTGAAATGTTGAACATTAGCTCCTGCAGCTTTAAGGTATCATCCAGCCTCACACTGCGCCTTTTCAGAGGGCGCACTGTTCATACAGCCAAGCTCGACGAATTACAATTCTCAACAGTACCAAGACAAAATATCACAGTTTTAAACAAATACCAGACTTATGTGCAAGATAGACAAGATCAAATAGGCATTTGTTAATTTATGTGGTTGCTTTGCTACAAATTAAGAGGCAAAACCAAAACCATAACATAATAAATGGCAGTGGAAAACATACATTCTAAAAACATTCCGACGTTCACCGAGTCACATTTACAGCAGAAAATAAGTCTCATATTTACAAATTCAAAATAGATTATTCCTTTCAAAAAAAACAAAACAAAAGAAACTGTCATGCAAACTCAACGTGCAAGATACATGCATAACAAGTTGGGACCAGGAAAGGCATTTTTGTGACAAGTACTCATACTCGTGATACAACCTTTCAACTTTGGTAGAACAACACTGTAAAAGTAGAAGTATGCAGTCTATGAAGAAGTTCTAAAATCTTGTTTTTTAACGATCAGATACAAATCTGATGACTGGACTGATACAAGGAGCTCCTGTAGTCAAGCCTGGTTTACAGGTGTTTTATCCAACCCCAATCATCAAGCACATTGAAATGTTTCTTCACTTCATGAACCAAACCCTCAGCCTCATACTGAACTATTTCCCTTCCCCCACCTTTGTAGACAATAGAACTGACCTGTATGGAGTAAATCAACATTTTACCTGTCTTGATGTTATTTTCCCCAAATGTCTGCATGAATGTGATAAAGCTTGTAGAATCTTTAAGGCAAATCAAAAAGCAGAGGACAGTATATGTGTGGCAAAGTTGCCTAACATGCCAATGTGACTCTCCCATTTATGGTCAAGAATGTTTTAGCTACTGTTAGTTAACTCAGCCTTTAAGTGTTGGCTCTCTTAACTCTTAGTGGTGACGTGATTTTTAAGCATGTGACATAAAAGGCAAGCATGGAAAGCACAAGGTTACAACTTATAAAGTCTTATAAAGAATCTAGTAACATGTTACAAGGCTTGTTTTCACAGCGTATCAATGAAATTCAAATTTTCACCTCAGCCTATGCCCTCATCTACTCCAGATCATCCCTATTGGTCACGTGACAATTTTATATCCACTATGACGGATCGAAACCTGCACCTCGATACGTGTAGCAACTAGTTTATATCCTAACCACCCAGTGTTCTGAGACGTCATTGCTGAAGGCTCAAAGTTTTCTTGGATTGTTTCTTGGTTTATAGCCTCATTTACTTGGATTATCACATCTCGTCATTTTGAGTGCCCGGGCCCATCATCGACATGTTTTGATGGAAAATTGTGAACTTTTTTGCAGTGATTGGTTGCTGTAACAGGATTGGAAGGGACAGCAGAACATCTTTTTATCCCTAACCTCAGGTAATTACTCATTTTGGCAGTGACGCAGGAGTCTTTTCTGGGCAAATAACCGGCTGGTGTGTCTCAACGGGGTCAATCTGACAGGACAAGCAACAAAATACGAAGATATGCTTTGATCCAATTGTTTCAGGTGAACCTTCAGGACTTCATGATAGATGGAATGTCGATTGGGCACCATCAGTAAAGCTGACAAAAAGTTGATGCCAGAAAATACGAAGAAATTCAAGAAATGAAGACTAAAAGTAAATGGTTAGGCCGGGAAATTTGATTACCCTGGCATGAAGTAGAATGATCGCATTGGAAGCTTGCATCAAGAAAATGTCCTTCACTCATCCCCATGGAGACTAATTGTAATCCTCAAGACTTTGTAATGTCTCAGCTCCTCATTGTCTGTATCCACTTTTTATAAACAACAGGTCATTTACTAAGTAACAAGAGGATATTCAGCAGCACCTGTTAACCAGTTCTTTCAGCGTATGGATTGATACCATCAAGTAGTTTTAACTTACCAATTATATATCAGCAAAACAGGCCAGACAACGCGGGCTTTGCCGCGCAAGGTACTAATGAGAGTTTTTTAAAAAAACTGTTCCCTAGATGACAAAATGTGATAATCCAAGAAAATAACGCCATAAACCAAAACGTAATTCGGGAAATCTTTTGAGCTTTCAGTGATGATGTCTTTGAACTCTCGGCGGTAAGGACACAAGCAGCTAGCCGCTACGCATATCTAGCTGTAGGTTGTGATCCATCATGGCGGTAAATGTGGGGCATCCATTGTAAAGCGGTTTGAGTGGTGGCTAGACTAGAAAAGCGCTACATAAGAACAAGTCCATTTGCCATCATGTCCACTTATGGTGGATATACAATTGTCCAGTGACCAATGGGGATAATCTATGTGTCATCTTCTGTTGGTTTCACACCACATATATGGGCCAGCAGAGACGAAGCTTCTGAGAACGGCCTGTCCGCCTCCGGGATCAAATTTATCATGATGATCCTCTGACCTGATTGGTGAGCATAGATAAGCTGCTGTTCCATTCAGAGAAGCTATTCTACGAGCTCTGGGTAATGTAGTCTTTACTAAACTACAAACACATTGTGCAATTCATGTGGCTTTGGTGGAAAAGTGCATCTGGACGGTACTGTACACCTATTCTGTGACTTGATTCATCATCTGCTACCCCTGCATGTTTCCTGTTTCCCTGTGCAGAGAAGCCTGAACGAATCGCACACTAAAACCTGAAGCAACGTTTCTGATATTAGTCTTCTTCAAACAAAAACTAAAGGTCACATTAGTTTGAACGGTTGGCTGCTCACTCAGCAGGCAACCCAGCAGCATCGAACGACAAAAAGTTCAGCCTACATTTGGGATTATGAGGCAGATATGAATTAATGCATGCACTGTACACATGAAATTCAAATTATACTCATTAACACTCATACTGTCTCTTATTGCCAGACATCCTTTTTTACTGGCACATCTTCCTGGGGGCCCAAGCAGTTGGGTCTGAAATGTGGGTGATACTTTGAGGAGAAAAAAGAGGGTTGGGGGGTTAATAGTTATTATAAGTGACCAGTCCAAGCAACACTGTAGAAAACCCACCTAGACTGGCCAAATGATTAGAACATCATAGGGAGATGTATTATCCAATGTTCACAACTTAACACTAACCGCAGTGGAGTGACAAATTCCCTTACATGCAGTGTAACGGACACAAATCGGGGG
>OMLC01037332.1:0-10362 GCA_900302585.1 Regalecus glesne
ACCCATGTGGGGTCACGACCCCGAGGTTGAAAACTAATGAGTTACGGGAACAGTGTCTCGCTCAAGGACACCTCGACACGCTTCTCTGCAGGTACTGGGATTGAACCTGCAACCTTCCGATTGTCAGGAGACCGCTGTACCCACTGGGTCATGCCGCCCCTGAGCACAAACGTGTTTTGGAAATCTAAAATCATGGAGGGATATTGGGAGAGAGTCGGGAATGTGCTGAGGGAGATACTCGGACATCTGATACGAAAGATTTGCTTGGTATTACATTTGGGGAATATTTCACAAGAGGAGGTACAAGGAGGAGATAAATACCTGGTGCAAGTATTGGTGGCTAGCAGGAAGGCAATTACAAGGGCCTGGTATGAGGTAGACCCACCGACAAGAGAACAGTGGCTGAGTATTGTAGAGGAGATATACAATATGGAGAGGTTCAAACATTCCTTGAGAATGCAGGAGGAACAGTTTGAAGGGGAAATGGGAGGAATGGAATTGTAATAGAAGGGGCAAGGGTGATACCACTAGTAGGCGATAGCACTAGTAATTATAGTAACAATAAAGGAACAGGAAAGAATTGTTGCATTGTGACTGAATGGAAGGACATATAAGCTACTAATGGACGTGTTTTTCTTTTGTTGTTTTTCCATTTGTTCTTTTTGCGTTAAATGGAAAAAATTATAATAAAAATTGAAGTTAGAAAAAGGAATAAAAATCATTACTCCCAAAACATTTACCGTCTTTGTGTATTTTAAAAAATGTACAGTACCACGGTTTCTATCCTTACATCTCTTTTTATTCTCAACAATCATATTGCAATATTAAAATATAATACTTGTTTGCGAGTTTGTATGGCTAGGAGTGGAACCCATCTAATGTATGCATATACATATGAAATTATATAAAAGCATTATCAAGATGAAAAAAGTTCACAAAAAATTATATATTATCTAATAGAAATTTTTTAAATTAATTATTTCATTATTTTCCCTGTTATATTTGCACCAATGTGTTGAGGATCTTACATGTTGAAGCTTTCCCTTGACTTTCTCCATGCAAAACTTGTAGTTAGTGGTTGTAATCCAAGTCAAACAATCAGTATGCATGTGTATACCCTATGCACTTGTACGTCGCTCTGGATAAGAGCGTCTGCCAAATGCCTGTAATGTAATTTAATGTACAAGCCTACTTCTGTTTTCTTTTGACAATGCTCATTAAAGAAAACATTGCCTCACATGAGTAACTGCTCACAAAAAGCTCATTACCTTCTGCACACAAAGCTTTAAATGTGGATAATCTAAAGCTGATTAATCACTTTTCTCGTTCTGCTTTTTTCTAATAATAAATCTGTCCATTTAGAGGGTTGGAGGTTGAGACAATATTGGACATAACCTTAAGTAATAAACTCGAAAAACATTTCACAAATACAAAGCTACACACACAGGCTATATGTCTACCCATAATCCCACGCTGTAAAATAGCCTATATCAGGGGTACTCAAATACAAATCATGAAGGTCCACTAAGAAATGTTTCAATGAGTCAAAGGTACATTTATTATAGTCGGTCAAGCCACAAGCCTATAACTATTATGCTCAAAATAAGATGTCATTTTCATTTGAAACAACAACAAAAATACATACTTGACAGGACGATTTCAGCCAATTGATTTTTGTTGTTCTTTGCTCTGAATTTTGAGGATAGGTCTCTTCAAAATACACATGGTTTGCTCCATACTGACGTTTCGAATTGGTGCTTCACAAGAGCTATGGTCTGGCACATTAGACAAATTGATCTTGCACTCGTTGGAGAGAGAATGAATACAAATTGTTCAGTTCATTCGTCCTTGAATTGCTGATTTTCACTCTCCACCTTTGTTTTACAGGCGAAATTGGCGAAACATGCTATTGTGATTCAATCTTGAACTCTACTGCTGGCAAAGTGCTGGTTAGCGAAGCACTCCAAAAGCGAAAGTAAACAAAGGGCCTCACTAAAAGAGTTGAATTGGTTAAACTAGATCAGAAGTTTATTCAGAAACTTTTCATCACTCAGTGTCATCTTCAGTCTGAGCTGAAAACAAACATTCCCCTCCTTATAAACAGTACATTGATACCACACAACAATAGGCTGGTTTCATATGCAAGTTGGTTGATCAACTGCACATCCAGTGGAAATGAGCTACATATGTTTTCTTTAAATCCACAAGACACAATGTAACTCCTTCTGACCTTCTCTATATTTCCCAATCACAATATGTGGAGCTATTTTTCGACATGAAACCATACTGCTGCTCACTAATCATCACCTCCCATCTTAGTCTAGCTTCCAACATTCCTTTCCATATCTTCATGCTGTGGCTGATCAACTTAAGATAAGATAAGATACGTTTTTTTCTAAATGTACTTTTTTTTCTTTATCGAAGGCTATGTTAGCTAGCGAACAGGGGCAAACATTGTTTGTCTCTTCTTGATGATGTGTTGTGATTGTCATGGTCATATTCAAATGTAACTGGTCATTGAAATGATACATTTTACAATTCTTATCTATGTTAATTCTTGAGCACATTTAGATGTAAAAATGTGTAGCTTTTTAAGCTAGTCTATTTTTATCTTAATCTAACTGTCTAACTCTATCAGAACCACCGCGCCTGCTCTACAGCCCACCAATAGGTCATGCCCCACTGGTTGAAAATAGCTGGTTTATGTGACCAGATGGTTCTATGGTCCTGTTGTCGATGCCTTATGAGAATTACTCATGCATATTTGCGAGCATCATACTGCCTGAAAAAAAATTGAATGAATATTATGCATTTTGTGCAGGGCATTTGTCCTTGTCCTTGTCCCCAGGGACTTTAACCATACCCCTCTTGTCCTCCATTCTGCCCTCTCTAAATCAGGACGTCACATGATGCTGTACCAGAGACAATAAGATAGTGGACTTATTTTATGTCCCCCCCCTCCGGAAGATCTAATCACAACCTGGTTCATCTCCTACCCGTGTACAAGCCTATCGTACACAGGCAACCAGCTGTGTCCCGCACAGTGATGAGATGGTCTAATGAGACTCTGAAGGACTGTTTTGAGACAACTGTGTGGGAGGAACTATATGGCTGACATGGGACATCATCAGCCTTAGTGATTGTATCATGGATTATATTATTTTTTTGTGTGGAAAACACTGTACCCACCAGGACTGTACAGTGTTTTCTCAAACAACAAACAGTAGATTAATCCCGATATAAAGGCTCTCCTTAAGGAGATGAAGAGGGCCTTTAGTTCAGGAAATAAGGAGGAGCTGAGAGCTTAACAGAAGGAGTTGAGGAGAAAGATCCGGGCAATAATGGCTACAGGAGGAAGGTGAAGGAACAACTGCATCAGAACATCAGAAGAGTTTGGAGAGGCCTCAAAACCATCTCTGGCCACGAAGAGTCAAATTCCCAGGCTGTGGGGGACTGAAAGTGGGTGAACGATCCGAATCTATTCTTCAATAGATTTGACCAGACACTTATCCCTCCCCCGACCCAGTCCTCAATGCTGCAATCACCCTCATCTGCATGTCCATTACATCGCTCCACCCCCACCTCCCTTTCTGCAATTATCAGCTCACTGTCACCTCCCTCTGCTCGTCTCATCATCCCAATCAAATCAAATAAAAACGTATTTTCGGGCTCAATAATCCAGGTAGTCAACAAGGTCAAAATAGTTCAATTAGGTCATCTGGACATATGTTTAAAACATATATGTCCATATGTTTTAAACATATGTCTTCTTCATCTCAGAGTTGAGGAAGACATTCAGTGGAATGTTGAAACATGTACATTTTTTTGTTTTAAACGTATGTCCAGGTGACCTGATTGAACTATTTTGACCTCATCATCCCAATCCTCGTCTTGATGCATGAATGCTCAATCCCAATCCTTCTAACTCCATCCATATTCTCCAGCACACAACCCTGCTCCAACCTGTCCCTCACAACACTCGAGGTGAGAGACCAGCTCAGGAGGATCAAGGCAGTGATGGCTGCTGGTCCAGATGGTATCAGCTCCAGGCTCCTGAAGTCCTTCGCAGATCTGCTATGCAGGCTTTTGGAAAACATGTTCAACAAGAGCCTTAAATTGGGGAAAGTACCACTTTTATGGAAAACATCTTGCATGGTACCAGTGCCCAATACTCCACACCCCAGGACCTCAACAGCTACAGGCTGGTGGCACAAATACCACATGTGATGAAGACCCTTGAGCAGCTGGTCATTGCTCATCTCTGCCCCCTAGTGAGCCCAGTGATGGACTCCCTTTTGTTTGCCTATTAACCTGGCATTGGAGTGGATGATGCTGCCATCTCCCTCCAACATTACATTACATTACAGGCGTTTAGTAGACGCTCTTATCCACAGCGATGGACATCAAGTGTATAACACCAAGCTCTGTCTCACCTGGAGAAGGCTGGGAGCACTGTGAGGATCATGTTCCTTGATTTCTCCAGTACTTTGAACACCAGACAGCCTGCAGTTCTGGGGGACAAGCTGGACCATACAGGGGTGGAGTACAACCTCACAACCTGGATTTTGGACTGTCTCACCAACCGCCCACAGTATGTGAGGACACCAGACTGCTTATCAGACATGGTTGTTTGTAGTGTGGGGCCACACAGGGAACAGTCCTGGCTCCTTTCCTCTTTACCCTCTACACTGCAGAATTCTCACATAACTCCCTGACCTGCCACCTACAGAAGTTCTTGGATGACTCTATTATCGACGGCCTCATCATAGATGGGGATGACAGGGAGTACAGAGAGTGAATTCAGGACTTTGTGGACTGGTGCCAGCAAAACCGCCTCCAGATCAATGTGGGTAAAACCAAAGAAATGGTGGTGGATTTTTGCAGGTGCATGTCCTCCCCTTTGACACCAGTGAACATCCAGGATACGGGCATTGGGATGTTGACAACTTACAAGTACTTGGGTGTTCACCTCAACAATGAAATGGACTGGACTGATCCCTCAACAGCACTATATAAGAAGGCCCAGAGCAGACTGTATCTGCTAAAGAAACTGAGGTCTTTTGGAGTGCAGGGGGCATTCGTAACAATTTAGAACACGGTGGTAGGACCAGCAATCTTCTATGGAGTGGTCTGCTGAGGCAGCACCATCTCAGCTGCAGAGAGGAAGAGACTTGATAACCAGGTCAAGAGTGCTAGCTCTGTCCTGGGATGCCCCCTCAACACTATGAAGGTAGTGGTACAAGGGAGGATAATGGCTAAGCTTTCATCCATGATGGGCACTGGTTCTCACCCCATGCAGGACTACATTACTGCATTGGGTAAGAACCAGTACCCTAGTTCACTAGAGAGCTCCGTCAATGACAGGTTACAGCATCAAAGCTCTCTGAAGGAGCTTTTCTGCAGTTCTTTCCTTCCCGCAGCTGTCAGACTATATAATCAGCACTGCTCCCCCAACAGACCAAATTCAATACATGAACAACTGGATCACATACCATTTAATTCAGTGTATTTTTTTCTGTTCCTACTGTATATAGTGATCATATTTCCCTCTTGTTTAAATTATCATTATATATTATGCCTTGGATTTGATGCCTCTGATTGTGCTTTCCACTTTACTGCTATAACTCCATAATTTCCCCCTGTGGGACTAATAAAGGAATATATTATCTTATCTTAGCAAGGGTTGCACCTTCTCATTATCCACATTTTTGAAGTTGTAGATGCACTGTCATCTTACAATGCTGCTCTTCCCCAGTGAACATAATGTTTTTCTCACATTACAAGGTTTAAACGGGTATTTCTTTGACAAAAAATTTATATCCATTTTACTGGAGTAAAAAAGGTTTGTTTCCTTGGTAAAAGAGAATTTAAGTCAGTTTCTCTGCCATGACAATAGATGTGAAGAATGGATGCACAAAGTGAGTGACACATATTAACTGAAAACCTCCTCTCTGCACATGAGACCTAATATGAAACTGAATATTTCAAAATGTTTACATAGTAGATGCTTCACACTGAGATGCCCCACTTCCATCTCTACGACCAAAGTTATCATACAGCATACGATACTGACTGGTCGGATAGGTGGTCGTAAGTCTGTGAGGTCTTTAAACAGGTAGGTCGCTAAGTGGAGATTGTCTGTACTACATAATTATCGGATTATGATTATTTCACTTGACTGTGCTCATTTACCATTAATCATGAGATTTCATATGCTAACGTGATGGAAATTTGATGGAAATGTCTGTACTCTGAGGAATGAACAACCAGCTTCATGTCTCATTTGTAGCAGAGCGTCTCCCATATGGCTGCAGTAGTGAGTTATACTGCTCTTAAGGAAGTTATACTGAAGATCATTTACAGACACTCCTTCGCAGCTTAATTTCAATTTATTCAACCCTATTGTAGGAATGCTATCCAATGCAATCTGTAACAAAATGGTTGCTGAATCATTATTTAGTTGATAAATGCATTTATGTACATCACCCACTCATTTCACAAACTCTTCGTCGACAAGAGAGAAACCACCTCAAATTAGCTGGAAACTTATTCTAATAATATAGTGGCCATTTTGTCAAATTCTGTTGTTTCCATTAAGCTTTACTAAAACCATGTCTATACACCAATAAAGACCCACTGTGACGTGGGAACAATCACAGTTTCCCAAAGACTGCAATCTCCCCAAATCTAGCAGACCAGCAAATTTGTAACATCTATTGTGTAGACCTACCAAGCACAAAGACAATCAATAAATGTATTTTTTTAAATCTTATTTTACAAAACATACATGCAACAGGGAAACACAAAGCCATGTCTCTATCCTAACCTTTTTTATTTGTATGAAGAACGTGTTCTGAGTTATCCTGACTAACTGGAGATGCAACCAAAGATATGTGATAGGTATCTTCACCTCAATAACTCTAATGACATAAGTGCCCTGAGCCCTGCACCCCCAACCCTTCCTTTAACATCCTATCAGCTCCCTGATAGCACAAAGGCGGGTTGGTTATATCAGACCCGGTGGATTTATTCATGCCAGTAGCGATTAATATCTGCTCCTACTTAAGTGCTTTGAAGATATGCAAGATGGCTTGGTCGGGGATAAAAGGTGATGGAATACAATTGAATTTATCGGGTTTCAAAACAATTACCTTTCTGTTCTTATTTCTTTCTGCTGTCATTTCTCTATCATCGGCCATCATCCTACCTCTCTCCCCTGTACTTTTCTAGCATCCCTGATGTTTACACATTCACAGAGAATTTTATTTCACAATTTTTCAGGATATTGTGACTGACCCGGTATTCGTAGTAGCTCAATGGTAGAGAGGACACTTTGGGAATTGACAAGCCAGAGGCCGCGGGTTCAAACCCACCACAGGGCATCAGGAAGGCCATCCAGCCTTAATCCCCAAAGCTTGATCAAAGTAAGTGTCCACCCCCACAACATGGGGACTAATTATGACACGTAAACCAGACCTCTCATTGTGAATGTGACCTATGACCTTGTTGCAATCAGTTGGTTGTAGCACAGTATAGAAATTGTCAGTTAATAGTCAGTTAAATGACAAAAATGTAGAAACAAGTGTTTGAGGCAAACAGACAGTGGAGGAGTCTGCTTGCAGGAAATACCTACACATCAGATAGTTTGAGTGTAAATTCCATATAAGGCAGGGTATCTTGACCCCTGTTAATAAATACCCTGTCAGGAAACAACTTTATACCCCTGTGGGAACCAGAGAGGGAAGTTCTCTGGGAGGCAATTGAGGGCTTGCCTGTTTGAGCTCTTCGGTGGCTATGAGATGATTTTTCTCCAGAGTGGAGCAGTGGATTGATCCCAAGATTTGCTTTGGTACTTATGAATTTGGACTTTGATTACCATTCATAATCAATAGATAATAACATATAGCTTTTGGCCCATCAGGTGGGACTTTTATTCCTAAGAGAAAGAAAAAGACAAAAATAGACTGAAACAAGCAGAGAACAACAGACAGGTAGGCGAGACAGGTTGAGACAAAGACAAGTAGTGAGACAGGCAGGCTGAAACAGGATCATGTTTTTTTTAAGTTATACATGTTGGGCACATCAGAAATTAGTAAAGTAAAATTCCTTCATGTTCCATTGCAAGATAGGCATGACTAGAAACCAGGTGAGCAAAAACACTTGACTCAAATGAGTTCATAAACCATAGTTGTTCCATCCAGTCCTGTTTCAACACTGAGAACAAGCCATGCTGCAGATTATTTGTGGGGAAATAGATTTTGACATAACACAGAGGTTTGTTTTACATGTCCTTGTTAGTCCCCACACTGTGGGGGTGGACAAAGACTCAAATGGAGTTTGGGGAGATTAAGTACAGATGTCCTTCCTAATGTCATGTGGTGGGTTCAAACCCACTGCTTCTTCTAATCCCGGCCGCACCGTTTCCAACCACTGCCGAGATCTCCCGATACATGGCCCCATTCATCCTCCCCTCAATCCCGTGGAGTCGTCCCGTCCCCTTAGCAGAGAAACAGCCATAAAGCATAATGTTTCAACCACCAAGCTTGATTGTGGGGATGGTGTTCTTGGGGTCCAAGTCAGCTTTTTTCTTCCTCCTAACACGGCAAGGCGAGTTGATGCCAAAGAGCTCAATTTTAGTCTCATCTGACAATAACACTTTATTCCAAGCCTCCTCTGCATCACCTAGGAGCTCATTGGCAAACTTCAGACAAGCCTGGACATGTGCCTTCTTAAGCAGGGGGACCTTCTGGGGACCACAGGATTTCCATCCATTACGGCATAGTGTGTTACCAACGGTCATCTTGGTGACTTTGGTCCCAGCTGCCTTGAGATCATCAACAAGCTCCTGCTGTGTATTTCTAGGTTGTTACCTCACCTTCTCATGATTGGGTTCACCCCACGAGGTGAAATCTTGCTTCGAGCCCCAGAACAAGGGAGATTGATGGTCAATTTGTGTTTCTTCCATGTTCTAATTATGGCACCAAGAGTTAACTCCTTCTCACTAAGCTACTGGCCAATGGTCTTGTAGCCCATTACAGTCTTGTGCAGGGCTACAATTTTGTCCCTGATGTCCTTGGACAATTCGTTGGTCTTGCCCATCATAAAGAGGTTTGAATTTGATAAATTGATTGATTGAGTGGAAAGGTGTCTTTATACAGGCAACAAGTACTTAATTAGAAGTACTATTTAAGTAAGATGACTAATTTGTGTGCCTCCTGGTCACATAACCAGCCTGTGGGAGCCAGAATTCCTGCTAGTTTGTATGGGGTGAAATGCTTATTTTTCTCAATAAAACACAAATAAGTGTTTAAAATTCATACATGGTGATTTTATAGAACTTTTTGTAAACTATTATGTTTCTCCCTGTTAAGATGACTGTACCATGAAAAGTATAGACTGTTCATTTCTTTGTAAGGGGGCAAACTCACAAAATCAGCAGGGGGTGAAATACTTATTTTCCCCACTGTATTTTTATATTGTATTTCACTATTGATTCACCCATCAAACACCTACCTTAAGATAAGATAAGTATTCCTTTATTAGTCCCACAGGGGGATATTACCTTTACACAAGGCTCTTAAAATCTACTGCATCATAGATATCTGCTGCATCATTCTCTGATGTAGCCTCTCCATTGCCTCTTCAGGGTCAGGCCATTTACAGCATTGAGCTGTCTACCCACATGAGACATCGATTGAGCTCCTATTTCGGTTTTCAGGCTGTTACCGCCATGATGGAGGCAAGCAGCAAGGATCAAGAGCTAATCCCTGGGCTAACAAACCATATTGCCTGCCCTGCTCAGAGGCCCCTGGGTGAACATATGACAAGATGGTCAAGCAATAAGCAAAACACAGAGACAGAGAATGACAGTCAGATAGGCATACAGAGACACAGATGAGCAGAAAGACACACACACACGCACACTTTCCTGCGCAATTAGGATGCTATACAGACAGATACTGATGGAAAGAAAGACGAACACAAAACAAACCTCACACACGCACCGCCTCCTTATCCTTGTTTACATGAAATGACAGACAAGAAGAAAGAGGGACAGCCCTGTAATTGTGACAAGAGCTCAGAAAGCCCTGCTGTCTCTTATGCAGTTGAATCAACAACAGACCATAGATAATAGACTGCTGTGCAGAGAAAAAATATGTACAGCAAACGCTTCTAATTACAGAAAATGATGCATGCTATGTTTTTTAATGTTAACAGCTATATTTTGGGGATCAATTTGAGTTTGTAACCAAAACAGTGAGGACATTAGTGCCTGTCCTCACTTCTTCAAGAGCCTGTTTTGGGGGTTCGGGGTTTGGGGTTAGGGGAAGATTCAGGATAAGGTCCAGGTTATGGTTAGAC
>OMLC01037337.1:0-16488 GCA_900302585.1 Regalecus glesne
AAAACATTCATAGCCCCACCGACTTTTGACATCTTGAGAGAATGAACACTAATATTACATAAAAGTTCAAACAGCCTTTGTTGCTAAATTTTCTGTTTGAAAGGCATAACCATTGAGATCAATTTTTTTTGTTACCACCCCCTTCCCAATTTAATTGCTTTAAACAAGCTTTCACAGCTTCAAATGAGCTGTACTCTATTTTTCAACTACCAAGGGTAGTCAGTTTCTGAAGGCTTATATGAAACAGCACATGCATAAAACTACATTAGCAATGTCAGCATTGGATAGGATGTTCAAGGACATCAAGATAAGTACGGACTGGCCTTCTCTTGTGTATCATCACACTTTAAACGTGTATCTGAAATGCTTTCCAAATCAAAGTGAGGATTGCTTTCACGGCACAATACTTGCAGCCTCTCATGTATAGATGTCTAACTACATGTTGTTTCCTGGATGTGATGTCTCAGTACTGTGCTCTACACTGGCTGCTGTTGCACCGCAATTTCCCCCAGTGGGACTAATAAAGGAATATCTTATCTTATCTTATCTTATCTTATCTTATCTTATCTTATGCATGGTTACATAGGTCAAATGGACATCACGTTTCCCCCTTGTAAAACTGACTGCACTCACTGCCGCTCCCATGTTTTTTATTGAAAGAAACGTTCTCACTTTGGCTGAGTAGTGGTTGAGTTATGTTCTTTCAATCTTAATAGTTCTCCTGCTTCAACTGGGTGGCCCTCATCAAAGATGGAACAAGTGATAACATGAGAGACCAGTACTTCTTCATAGGTCATAACATATAATATATTCTTGGTCGGCTTAGTCATAGTAAGACTGATGTCAGCGCTGTTGACAAGGAGAAGAGCAAAGATGAAGTACACAGTCTTTATTATTGACTGTGTGAGGGTGAGGCCATTATCAGCATCACCTATCTAGAGTATTGCTGTTCCCATGAGTTTATGCATATTAGTCCTGCCAAACAAAGATGACCTTGGATTTGTACTTTCTCTGCTTTTTCTGCCTTTGATAACCCTTCATTTGCATTCAACTTTATGTAGTTTTGTTCATCTCAATCTAGTTTTGCCTCAATCAATCCTTTCACGTTTGTTTCTTAATTCTCTCTCATACCTATGGTGATTTTACCTCTTAGACCTTGGCAAGAGATAGAAATATCTACCAGGGAGTGTATCAAGACAACACCAACAAATCTCATTACACATGAAGCGGATGAACTGTGTGCTGATTTAGGAGATTGGAACCTGGCTGCTAGCTAGGAAATATGGGGGAAATTGTACCTGTATTGTTTTGGGAAATATTTTAAATATCTTCCTGATAGGTGGTTATAGTTAGAGATCATGAATTGGAATGGCTACATGACATCCATAAGTATTTTACAAAGGGTTGGCGTTCACACATAATCCAAAACATCAGGGATTACTTATGGCCTTATTTGTTTGAACTGCATTCCTCCCTATGTTCGTCTTCCAGATATATCCATCATTGCTGGCAACCAAGTAGTGCCTTATCAGCAGCACTGTCCATTATCTTAGCTTGTCCAGTTGAATGAACATGATCCTGTGGATGCACTCTGATACAAATGAGGCATTTCAAGAGGCTGGATACTCAGACAGGGACTCCATTTATCATAAACAAAATCGGAAAATGTTAACATCCCTGTTAAAGTTGACGTAACATCGCAAACAACATAGATTTTGCCACATTTATAGCTGGCTAGTTCATAAATGCAGCATAAACCGCAGATTCTTCCCCCATCTCATGTGTACTGACCGTTGACCGTGGGAAACAGGGAAGTATCACTGGTTACATAACCTAATCTGTCCATTATTCAAACCTGTTCAACAGGTTTTGAGGGGCTCAGGTTATCTTGCTGCCCGGTTTCTGAGGCCCATGAATAGAAATTGTATTCACTCTGTCGGGACATAGCAGAGAGTCATTACTGCTCTACTTCAGGGTCAGTTGCTGCCTTTGTTGTGTGCTGGACCTTATGCTCTGTGTAGACAGGTGACATTGTCAAGTCTTTGTGGCAGGCCCTGCCCTCAGCACTCTGTGGCTGACAAGAAAAGATGCTGAGACAGACAGACCCTGTGCAACATAGGTGTTTTCCCCACTGTTTGTTCTCTGACACTGATCTCTTCCTCTCTCTTTTTTTATCACTTCCTTTCACTCTCCACCATCTGTCTTTCTTGCCCTCGCGCCCTCTCCAAATTTCTATCTACTGATCTTCCTCACATCTCTTTCTCGTTTGCTCCATGCCCCTCCCTATGTCTCATCCCTCTGTCTGTCAGTGTCTCACTGCACTGTTTCTGTCTCTCTGTGCATCTCTGTCTTTGTCTTTCGCTCCCTGTCAATTCTCCAATTTCTCTGCAGCGAAAGCTGCTGAATGAGGCCTCCTGGGTGTCATTACTGACATCTGAGCTGGGAGAAAAAGCCCTTTTTGCACACACACACTGACACACGCGGGCACATGCACGCACACACACACACACACACACACACACACACACACGTTAATGAAAAGTAAAAATACAGTTAGGAAGTTAGAATAAGGTGTAAACTAATTATCCATGGAAATCACTGAAAATAAAGAGGTCATACAACTAAGACACTCATCCTGCCACTCAATGTGTTACAGCAGGGTTCTCTATTGCTTCTCTAGGAAGCCAGAGAAATCGGAATCAGGTGGATCTGTTGCATATTGTACTAACATCATGTCACTTGGACTTTGTGGATTAAAGCGACATGGTGAGCAAGTCTTGAAACTGTCTGATCCGGGGCCATTACAGCAGCATTTTGTTTTGGTTATTTCCTCCACTTAAGGATAGCATTAGCTCAGTGGTTAGCACACTTGCTTTGGGAACTGATGAGCCAGAGGCAACGGGTTCAAATCCACAGCAGGGGCTCAAGGCAGGGCATCCAGCCTTAATCCATAGAAATCCATGCCCACCCCCATAATGCGGGGACTGCTAATCATAACATGTAAAATGGGCCTCTCTCTCACTTAAGGATAGTATTACTATAGGGGGCAATGGTAACTCAGTGGTAGAGCACACACTTCGGCAACTAACAAGCCAAAGGCTGTGGGTTCGGACCCACTGCGAGGTGTCTAGAAGGACATCTGGTCATAATCCCTCCTAAACTCCATCTTAGTCCATGTTCACCCTCAAAACGCGGGGACTAATCATGACACGTAAAATGGACCTCTCTCAAAGGATATTATTGCTCTTAATTTGAAATGGTTGTAGGCTAGCAGAATCTGTAACAAACTTGTACTCGCTGCCTTCCGAGTCATGATCGGCCATCATGTCTACAGAATGTTGATTTTGGCTAATGAGTTTTGCCTTTTCTGTACTAAACAGTGAAACCCGTACAGTTTCCTAAAATTGAACGTATGTAAAGCTTTTTCGGTAGATTTTATGGCTCTTTCCAGTACCCTTAGGATAGTAATGCAAAAGCCCTCACAATCCTCTCATAAATGGTCAAACATGTCTTCCACTTTTCTCAATGGTTTTCTATATTACAAGCTACAAACCCATGAATGTATTTGCCTCACATCTACAACCTACATGTATTCCTTTAAACTGTGGTAAGTTGATACATGGTTGAGTTGTTACCATGGGACGTGTATCGTTTGAATACGTGATTTATTGGGGTGAGATGGGGATTGGGGGTCTACCACCTCATCATCATGAAACAGACGAGGTGTTTTCTAGGGGGGTGGAAATACCGTTTTGTGGTCAGCGGTTTTGACAATTAACCTTTCTGAATCAGTAAGCCAAAGTTTGAGTATTTTTGTTGTATTTTTGGATGGTAATCAGTTAAGGAATACTTGTAAGATCAGTCACTAGTAATACACACTGATTGAGTATGGTGTCCTCTCTTGCAGGTGGAGATGACACAGATGGACCTTCCTTTCCACCCATTGCAGAACGTCAGGTAGGTCCACAGAAAATAGCTCTATTTGCACCATGACAGTTGAGGAATTTCATTTCAAATTAAGAAATCCACTTTACTGTTGAAAATAGTGTAACATATATCTAATTGAAACAGAATTTATTTTCCAATTGCAAATGTTTTCTAAATATGAAGACACCATATTCAGCTATACATGAATTGAATAAAGCAGGGGTGTCCGAATAATAGTCCATGGAATGGATGATGTGGCCCCAAGGCAATTTTGATTTATCAATAGATCCTGACCGCATATACATTTTGTAGAACATTTTCGTGTTTATTTTTAATAAACCTTTGTTTTTTTTCTATTTCTAAGTACTCAGATAAAACTAGTTGTGGGGCCAGTTGCAGATTATGTAGCCTAATGTCAGTTTTGCAGCACTCACTCACTCTCTCTCTCTCTCTCTCTCTCTCTCTCTCTCTCTCTCTCTCTCTCTCTCTCTCTCTCACACACACACACACACACACACACACACACAGAGAGAGAGAGAGAGAGAGAGAGAGAGAGAGAGAGAGAGAGACTATAGCCAGGCAATGTGAGTGCACAAACCCAGTAAGCAAGTGAAAATATCTCATGGGAGTGTGCTAACGTAAATTGTTGTCTCTACTTGCAGATGTTTTATAAAAAAACATCACTTTTAAAAGCCAAAAGAAAAGTTGACCAGGAACGCCAACAGTTCCAAGAGAAATGGACATGTGACTACATGAGTTGCTGCCCTTAAGTATTTCAGTCTGAAGTGACATCACACTACTAAACATGCAGAGGGGATCAGTGGATCAATCATCTGACAATCAAAAGGTTTCAGGTTTGATCCCTGGTCCTGCAGTAAGTATGTTGAGGTGACCTTTAGCAAGACACTGAACCCCTAACTGCTCCCTAGACACCACATGGCGGCAATAGGATGGGTTAAATGCAGAGAACAAATTCCACTGGCCTGTGTCACGTGGCAATAAAACGGGGCCCCCAAAAAGAGCAGTGTGATCGGTTTAAAGGTGAGGAGAGGGAGAGAAAGCCAGCACACTTTCAAAAAGTCCGTCCTGTCAGCATAGCTTTTATTGTCAAAAAGCCAAAAAAAGACTGACGTTGCTGTCAAACCTAGCTATGTGGTAAGGATGGCAATAGTGAAGCTTTGACAAGCCATTTATGGAGGGATGGTTTCTAGGTGACTGCATGCTACAAGTAACAAATGTTGTCTGCCTGGAGAATGCATCTTTATTCTGAAATGTCATACTCACCCCAAACACAGTGGCAAAACAAATCAATGAGTTTGTCAGGCAACATTTACAGATAGTTGTGCACTAAAGCAAACAATTTCATGCACTATTTTTGGCACTTGTTGAAAGCACAGATGTAAATGACAAAACTCAGCTCACTATATTTTAAAGGGCCATTTTGAGTTAACCGAAGAAATTTAACTTTACATCCAATGCAGGGAAAGAGTACAGTCAAAGATATATTTCAGATGTGGTTAAATGCAACTAAAGGTGCTGCTCTACCATGGAATGATTTGGCTGGAATCCCTGCTGATGATGTCCTGTCAATGACAGGAAGAAAAAGTGGGCCTGTAGTGCTAATTCTAAGAAAGCTGGAGGAATAGAATGTAGTTCCCGCAATTGCATTGCAGTGCATCATTCACTTGCAGACAACCTGCAGTGAATGCTTAGAATTTAACAGTGTGATGACTATTTTAGTGATGATCTGACATCAATGATGTCAGATCAAGAGGTTTACAACACTGTCAGTTTTGTGCATTTCTGGGGGAAATTGATGCAGCATATGGAGATGCGTTGTAGTACCTCAGAAGTGGGCTAGTTGAGCAGGGCCAGTGTCCTGAATATGTTTGTTGAATTTAGGGAGGCGATGTGAGAATCATGAAAAATGGTAAATTACATGTTCCTGACCTTGATGATCCCAAATGGCTCATGGATTTAACATTCTTAGTTGGTATCACACAGGGACTTAACACTCTTAACTTAAAACTGCATAAGTCAAACCAACTTCTTACTGTCCCATTTCATGGTGTGAGAGACTTCTCTATGAAACTCAGATTATGGAAAATGCCTCACAGAGAACAAAAAAATGTCCACTTCCCAACATGCAAGTAAATTATTGATGATGAGGTCAGAGTCAGCGTCAGAATATTGGACTGCCATTGAAAACCTCTAGCATGAGTTTGAGCATTACTTTTCTTATTTTCAGACTTACAGCACTACTCTACAAATATTTTCAGATTCCTTTTCATATAATGTGGACAGTGGCCCAGGCACATTTCAAATTGAGCTCATAGACTTGCTCATAGATTGAGCTCAAGGCAAGTTCAGAAAGGCAGATGGAAAGGATGAGATGGTTGGAAAGTTTCTTAGAGAACTTTCCAAAACATCCCCATAGTTGTCCAAACTGTTCAGGCAGGTCATATGTATTTTAAGCAGCTTTAAATCCAGATATGCAGATTTAACTTAAACTAATATATTAAACTAATAACTTTGCCTTTTGCTGTGCTTTTAATTATTTTCACCCAATCTGTCTTAACTCATCATAAAAGCACCGAGAGGTAGATTATTAAGTAGATAGTGATGAGGCTGCTGGTTGAGAGGATCATAACAGTTATGTATGTACAATCACACTGAATTGACTTTAATAAAAAATCAAGTGTATCAAATAAAAGTCCCAAATACAGACTGAAACGCAGTCAAACAAATATATATAATGTAAAAAAACAGCTGTGCCCAGTTGAGTGCTCCAGTACAATATTATGGGTTAAATGCAGAAGACAAATTTATTATAGAAATACATTTTTTATAAAAATACAATGACAAAATAAATTGGCTTTCTTTCTTTCTAATTCAACACAACCTCCTAGCTTGTCTGCTTGAAACACATCTGTGATTTTTGTCTTGATCTATACATCCAGATGGTACAGTCACTGGGTGTGGCCATCTACCGGGCACTTGACTGGGGACTGGATGACTGTGAGGAACGGGAGTTGACCCCCCAACTTGAGCGCCTCATTGAACGCATGATTGGAGGGGGCCATGAACTTGAGGTCAACACTTCAAGTGGTAACACAACGGATGAGGGGTACAGTGGACAGGAGGAAGAGGAGGAGGAGGAAGAGGAGGAAGGAGTTATGAGGCCAGTGTGCAGATATCAGCAGGTGATGGTGGTGTGTGCATCTCGGCTGGTCAATCCCGCCCTGGCCCCAGAACACTACCAAGCTGTGTGTAGAGCTCTGTTTGTGGAGACCCTGGAGCTGCAGACCTTTCTTATCAAGATTAGAGATGCGAAGGAGGTATGTCCAGTTATTTTACTACTCATTATTTTCTATTATTCCTAGATTTTCGGGAATCTGGCATATCATTGGTTTCTGTAATTATGCATTTTTTTGGAGACAGTGTATGTAAAATATGTATGAGGAGGATTTCAAATATTTAGAGCCACATTCCCAGAGTATGACAAGACAACGCTTCTCAATCCAGTCCTCAGGGTCCCACAGCACTACTGGGTTTTTGTTCTTCTAGATAGTGAATTGTGTTCACCTCATCCATCAGATATTCCAACCATTTAAGAAGGTATTTTCTTTTAGATGTGAAACAACAGGTGAATATGTTTTGTAAAATATCAGACAGAGTAGAAAAATCGCAGTACTCAATGAAGAACTGCTGTCTATAGAGATAACCGTTATCTATGATTGAATACTTTTAAGGTAAGGAATTTGAGACTATATTTGGTTTAAGTACTTTTGACTATAGATAAGTAACTACAATTTATTTGGATAGCCCTTTTAGAAACCCATAGTAACAAAGTGTTTTACAATCATGAAAAATAAGAGTAAATAGGCAGCATAAATTAAATAAAAATTAAACATGACACAGAAACAGACCGAGCTAAAAAAAAGGTCTTGTCTAAAAAGAGGGTATTTTTAGAAGCTGCATAAAACATCCAAAGGTTCTGCAAATATAATGGATTGGGGAAGATTATTCTAACAATATGGGGCTAAAATGGCAAAGACATGGTCACCTTTTGCAGATGGAGTGGGGGATGGATAAAAGACTGAGGTTTAATGATTTGAGTGGTTGAGCGCTAAAATGAGGAGTGAGAAAATCAGAAATATATCTGATCAACATGATAGATAGACATGGGACGTTTGAGAACTCGTAACATACAATCTGTCTTAATGCCTGATGTTACTGATTCTTTCAAAGTTTTAACAGTGGAAATATATAACTTAAATATTAATAGGTCTGACATCATGGCTAGTTAAAAAATAATCCATACAAGAGATCATATTTCAAAATTTATAGTTTTAATATGTTTGCGGCTTGCTAGCATCAAAGTTATGATCTTAAGTTTTGCTATAAAGGTGAGATGATTTGCCATTGCAACAAACTTTATGTCTTGATGCCTGCTCAATAATCCAGGCAAGGGAATCACAAAAAGGTGAATCTGTTCAACCAGACAAAAAGTTTATTCAGAAACGTCTTGATGCATGCTCAATAATCCAGGTATGGAAATCACAAAAAAGAGGTGAATCTGTTCAGCTGGATCAGAAGTTAATTGAGAAACGTTTCGTCACTCACCAAGTGACTTCTTCAGTCTGAGCTGAAGGCAAACATCCCCCTCCTTATAAACAGTACCGTGATGCCACACAACAATAGGTTTGTTTCATATGCAAGTTGGGTGATCAACTGCACATTCAGTGACAATGGGCACCATTTACCGAGGATTAAGCAGAAACCTTTTCTAGAGGGTCGGTAAACATTACAGGTGTCATTCTTCCTGGTGAAGCTTGTTTCTCCGTTCTTTAAACAGCTTGAATGCTAAGTAAATATATTCAAAACACTTATTTCTGTTTAGGAGAGTTTTGGTGTTGTGACTGATTTTGTTCGGATTAGACACATTATGGTGTAACACAAAAAGGGGTGGAGCGACACCCACAAAGGAAGCTGATGAATTATGGGAAGTGTTGTGTTATCTGAAAGCCCCGAGGAAGGTTGTGGGAGGTGTAGTCCTGATTGACGCGGCGCCTGGCTCAACAACATCGAAGAAACCCACAAAAATTCGGCCCCCTGCAACAAAAATATAACAAAATTAAGCTTTTATTCGGTGGTTTAAATACGTCGCTACCTGTTTACACAGAGTAAACTCAGAAGTATTCTGCGCGTCGCGTTTACTCGTAACGGGCCTTTAGCTGGGGAAAGACAACAGGAAGTTGTTAGCATTGTGGGACGTGTAGTTCCGCCTGCAGGCCTCAGCGCTTGATAACAACGCGGAGAAGAACGAAACATAAATAAAATAACCAAAACTTGGTCCAAATAACGGAATTGGTGTCCCATCTACCGAAGAAACCATGCCCGGGTTCACATGCTGCGTCCCCGGGTGCTACAACAACTCGCACCGGGACCGGGAGCTGCGGTTCTACACCTTTCCGAAGGACCCCGCTCAGAGGGAGATCTGGCTGAAGAACATCTCCCGGGCCGGAGTGTCCGGCTGCTTCAGCACCTTCCAGCCCACCACAGGACACCGGGTCTGCAGCGTCCACTTCCCCGGAGGGCGCAAAACATACAACGTTAGAGTCCCGACCCTCTTCCCTCTGCGGGGAGTCAACGAACGAAAAAACCGGCGGGGCCGGGGCCGGGGGAGGAAGGTCTCGGGGGTGCCTCCTCGTCCCGCAGTCGCCGCTACAGCCGCGGTGTCCGCCGGCATCATCATCACAAACGTGGTCTCCTCCACGGGGGAGGCCGTCGAGGGAGGCGCGACCGCCGGTGGCGACCTCACTGTGGTTCAGATCGACCAGAACGGGGAGTACGTCGTACCCGTCAACCCGGCGGATCGGACCTACTACGGCACCGCGTCCGGTGAGCAGCCGGGACAGCCAGCCTCCGAGCCTCAGATGGTGCAGTACCTAAGCGTCATCAGCAGCCCGCTGGACCACTCGTACTCTCTGACCACCGGCACCACGTCCGCCGAGCTGCTGCGGAAGCTCAACGAGCAGCGGGACATCATCGCCCTGATGGAGGTGAAGATGAAGGAGATGAAGGCGACCATCCGTCAGCTCCGGGTGACGGAGGCCAAACTGTTGGAGGAGGTGCGGGAGCGGGACCGTCTGCTCGCAGGACCCGCGGCGGCTTTCACCGCACGGAAGAAAGTGTGATGCGGGTTAGGAGACGGACTCGGACCGGAGGAGCGGCGACCCGCAGAGCTGCGACTGTTTTCTACTCAAACTTTGAGCGATGACAATTTATTATTATTATTTTCTAACATGGTTGACAGCTGCTCTCCGAATCGCGTCCGATCCGCCTCATGTAACGGCCCGTTTGGTTAGAAAGGTAGTTACTAGTGAATATCTCATAGACCGGTGGCTCTCCATCCATCCTGCAGGACCTCCACACTGCTGCTAGCCCCTCTGCTCCACCAGGGGACAGACAGGATGCTACATGTCAGGTACACCAGCAGTCTGAGTGATGGTAGACTGGCCAGCAGTTCTGGGGCTCCCCTATGGGAATGGATTTAGAACCACTGCCATAGATAATGACTGAGAACCAGTCATCCGGTGTAGCGTGTGCTGGACCTGATGTGCGCTGCCTGTCTATAACTCCACCAAGGTCCTAAGACAACAACTTTTGTTCTATTCACAGAGTTCAGGTGACGAGGAAGGACAGAGTAACAAACTGGGCAGACCTCTGCTGTTCCAGACTGGACCTATAGCACTGGGAGGAGTGACAGGGAACCATAGGCATAGGTCTGTCGTACTGTTAAAACACTTGTTTTTTGATGGTCTGTGTGACGTCTGTGCCTGTGTGTGTTCACCGCCCAGAGGCTTCTGTCGGACCGCGTCGCCCCCATCAAGAGGAGTTTTTACGCTCACACCGCCTCCTTCCTTTGTCATTCTGGACTTTGCCTGAAGCCGTCGGGCCCCATGGTGATGCCTCATTGTCCCAACTATCATCTTGAAGTAAATCTCATTTTTAAATATAGTCGATTCATCCTTCTGTGTTTTTTACATGTGCTCATGAGGTTTCTGTTCAGATGTGGGGATGTCAGGCTGAATCTCAGTGACTCAGAGGTGAAACTGGAGCAGGGGGATGAGACTAAACTAGACTAACATCAGGGAGGACCAGGTCAGTAAAACATCTATGTACGGTCTGGTGCTCACCTGCCGTTGAAACGTCACTCAAAGTTTTGGGGAAAGGTGAACCAGACTAATAATGATGATCTCTGGAGGGGAGGGATGGTGTGAAAATAGGAACCCAGTGGTCAAACTGAACTCAACAGGGCACTTTGATTCTTCTTAGAGGCAGCATAGCTCAGTGGGTTCGAACTCACCGGAGGGGTCAGGAGGGTCTCCGGCCTTAATCCCCCAAGCTCCATCTGATTCTTAGTCCACCCCCACTCTGTGGGGAGTGATGGTCACATGTGCAACAGGCCTCTCATAGCCCAGGAGGCAGGGTGGTCGGCTAGCGGTCAGAAGAAAACATGTTTAAGTGTCCTTGAGCAAGACACTGAACTCTTAACTGTTTAGGAGAGCAAATAAACATCTAGCCTGGTGGTGAAATTTAGCATATTTAAATTATAAATGTTCATTAATATGCACTGTCCCTTTAAAAAGGGTTGTTGTTATTACTATCATCAATATTATTATTATCCATCAATCATCAGCCACTTATCCAAAATCAGGTCACAGGGAACTGGACCCTATCTCTGTTCTCATTGGGTGCATAGGTCACCAGTCTATCACAGTGCAGAGCAGTTAGGGGAACAGTGTCTTGCTCAAGGACACCTCAACACGCTTCTCTGCAGGTGCAGGGATTGAACCTATGACCTTCCGATCACAAGGCAATCGCTCTACCCACTGAGCCATGCCGCCCCTATTATTATTATTATTATTGTTGTTGTTGTTATTATTGTTATTATTATTATTATTATTTGAACCTGTCGGTACAGCCTTTGTAGCATGAGCTGGATCCGGGTCACGCCCCTTGTAGTGCTGAAAGACATCCTCCTCAAGGTGATCATGGCGGATGTTGGATGACAATATTTATTTGTATTTAACGTATCTGCTCATGCAAAGCTACCACCTTTAAAAATCCCCCTGAGGGTCTTAATGTGCAAAATCTGGCGATGTAAGCCCAAAAACTAGTAACTGATAATCCTCCTTTGAATGTCTGAGACCTAGTCCTGTGAGGAGTTCTGGGTGCATTTTGATAATGCGGGTCAACTCCATCATGGGAGGTGATGTCTCCGTCTGTCATCTCAAGATTCAACAACTTCATGTCACTGTGCAAGCCCAATGATATTGCAAGCATGTCAGCCACAAATGGCACACAGAGGATCAAAGGTCAGAAGAGATAAGAAATGTAAAATATCACAATTGAAAGCTTACACAGTCTAAACAATAAACTCAAAACATAAGATGGGTAAAGCACAGTTAGAGATGAAGTTGAATACAACATACTACTACTATTACCACTGCTGCTACTGTTATTACCTCTGTCTCGATGCTGCTCAATAATCCAGGTAAGGGAGTTGAAAAAAGGTGACTCAGTTCAACTGGATCAGAAGTTTATTCAGACACACACCAGACAACATATCTGGGAGACATTCCCTTTCATTCTTGCTGGTACCGTTCTGTCACACATCCCCCTGACACTCTTCTCCATTTGTGTGACTATTATATAAAGGCAGGTTTCAGAGCGAGGGGAACGTTGGACTTTAGGATGATGTGTTTCTGAAACAGACGTGGAGGTTAGATGGATGTGTTGACGGCGGCTGCTGGACAGAGAATGATCCTGATCTTAATCCCATTTGGATTTTTTTTCTACTCTCAGCAGTGTTGCGTAATGCTTTAATCCACAGCTGTCAATCAAACTTACACAACTTTATCCCCTTTTCCTCATTCTGAGCATCCTTCCCACAGCAGGTTCTGCATTCGGGCCTGCTGCGGTCGCCTGTGACATCCCCATGCACCGTCTCACAGTACTTCAGAGAACACACGCCATTCAAATTAAGTGAAAGAAGGAGGAAACATGTCAGCATGACGTGAACACACCAAAACCTAAAGGCCAAGAGGCTTTCCCCACAGGCGCTCTACCAGATACTGGCCTGTCAGTCTGGACAGGCCTCTCCTGGGTAATAATTCAAAACTAGGATTTGTTGGCCAGTATGGCTCAGTGGGTAGAGCGGTTGTCTGGCGATTGGAAGGTCGCAGGTTTGATCCCAGTACCTGCCGAGTAGCATGTCAAAGTGCCCTTGAGCAAGACGCAGAGTGTGTCGCCATCCTTCAGCCAATGAGCACTGGGAGAGGCTCCAACTCCTCCACGACCTGACTTTAGATAAATGATGGATGGATGGAATATTCTGAAAGTTACTATTGTGTTTATCACAGAAACTGTTCCAACTACGTCTTAAATGTGTGATTATGTGTTACAGCACTTCTGCCTGATGCTTCCAGGCTCCAGATGGGGACTAAAATGGTGCCAATGCGACCGACTCAACAGATGCAGACAGAATGCCCCCTCTCTCTCTCTCTCTCTGCCCCCCCTCCTCTCTCTATAGGACCAGGTGCAGCTGTTTACATTAACGTCACTATTCGATGTGCTGCACCAGATTATAGCTTCAAGCTAATCCACATCAGCAGTCCCTGCATGTGTGTTTTCGACTGGGGCCCACGGGAGAGTCCATGCTCCAGTAACCAATGAGCCAGAGGCTGTGGGTTCAAACCCACCACAGGGCTTCAGGAGGGGCATCTGACCTTAATCTCCCGAGCTCCATCTGACTCTGTACTGGCCCCCACTACATGGGGACTGATGGTGACATGTTGAACAGACGTGCCCCCCCCCAATCTCTGTCTGGTTCTGGTGGGAGTGGTTGGGATTGTGACTCATATATATGGAGATGACTGTTCTCCTCAGTGCTCCTGGACTTTGCTCCTGGTGGGTCCGACGCTCTCCTTCCCTCTGGCACTCAAACCCAGTAAACACCCAGAGGTCCACCTCACCGCAGCAGTCTGAGGAGGCCGCAGTGCAGCAGTGCAGCCAGGTGTGGTCCGACCCTGTGTGTGCTGAGCTTAAAAGACAGGGGCTGGGTGTGTTTGGACACAACATGTGCTTTGTGCTGCATTTCAAATTTCCAACAAGTGTCCTTAATGCTTTAGACCGGAAATGAGAAGGCCTTAATCCCGAGGGCTGGGATGTGATGCTGTCATTGGTGCTTTGCCCTCCAAGCCCTCCAGAGGCCTGCCTTGTGCCCCGCCTCTTGAAACGCACACACACACACCACCATCATCCTCTTGTGCTGTGTGTGGTGCTCTGGTTCCCCTCCCTGTTAATCCAGCCAGGCAGCGGTCGCCTGTGTGTGTGTGTGTGTGGGCTACTGGACTTTTGCACTCAGATGAATTTGCCAGTGGATGACGGGACGCACAACGCCACAGGAACGGCCACTCTGTCTGGAGCTGTTACCGTGAGCATCAGGTCGCTGTGAGCCTCTCACCACAGCCGCTGAGTCTCGAGGGAGGGACTCGGTGGTCTCCCTGAGCCAGGCTGAACAAACTGAGCTATGAAGTCCCACCCGGGCTCCGTCCGCATGCTGCTGCTGCCCCTAGCCCTCGGTAAGGACACCTCTCTTCCTCCTCTGCTCATCAGTGTGTGTGTCTGGGGGTTTGCATGGGGACGTTTTGTTGAGGAGAGTTTGAATGTTGGGGTCCACGTTACTGGTCAGAAGGGGCCATCAGTGCTCAGACCCTGTGCGGGGGCTTTCCTCCAGTGGCTTGGTTTTCTGAGTTTTCTCCCCGCACGTGGACGTTGGCCGGGCGGTGTCGTCTCAGGGGGTTCAGTGTGGGGGTCTCGTCAGGACGTTCTGGTTGAATAGCAGCAGTCAGGATAAAGCAGGGGGTCTGTTGTCACGTGTCACCATCACTCCCCACGTTGTGGGGTCGGGCATGGATTTAGATGGAGCTTGGGGGATTAAGGCTGGATGCCCTTCCTGATGCCCCGCGGTGGGTTTGAACCCACAACCTCTGGCTCATCAGTTCCCAAAGCGAGCCACTGCGCTACTGCCCAGGATAAAGGGTGATCTGCAAATAGAGGTTTTACAAATGCACTTAATTTAATGAGATGCTGGCTGTCCCCTCAAGTCCTGATCATGTGTCTGTGTGTGTAGATGCAGTAGTGCGCACACACACACACACACACACGTGTGTGTATGTGTGTGTGCATGAGTTGTTGTTCCCAGTGCCCCTGCAGCACATTTGCAGCATCACTGTCCCAAACGTAACAGACAGGCTAAGAGAGAGGAGTCCTACATGGTCGGCCTTGCATGTACGCATGTGTAAAACATAAGGCTCTTAAACTCTACGGATGGACGTTCCGGTGTCCGGGATTATAATTTGTAATCCACATTAATCTCCACTGTATAGTGTTTTTAAACAGAGGAACACAAGGCGCTTTGTCATCAACGTGTAGCCCAAGACAAGCCGCCGTTCCATCTCAGGGCTTGATGAGTGAAGGAAACGTGTTTTACTGCTGCTCAGGGGGCAGGGTGGAAGATTGGTGGCTCGATCCCCAGCCTCTGTAGAAGGCCTGTTGAAGTGTCCTGCAGCAAGACACTGAACCCCTATCTGCTGAAGCCCTGAGATGGAGTGGTCACCTGTCCAGGGTGTTTCCCCACCTTTCAGCCAATGAGCACTGGGATAGGCTCCAGCATGACCCCGTGACCCCATTTTGGATAAGCAGTTGACGATTGATTGATTGATGGATGGATGGATGTATGGGTCTCATCGTGTCTTGTCATTCCTACACAGCGGGCTGGCTATACTAAGGAGCTGTGAGGACCTGTGTGTTTCATACACAGGGCTTCTGCTCATATCTGGTTATTTTTTGGTCATGTGTAACAAAAACGAGGATAATAATGAGCAGAATATCCAGTAAGAGAAAAGAAGAAGATATAGTTCGTCTGGGAATTACAATTCTAGAGTCTCTGAAGCACATTAAAGGTGCAGTCTAGTGAACGCACAGCTGTGGAGCACTGCAGCAACAGGGGATCTCTGCTGATACAGGTAAAATGAGGTCCACTGAAGAGCCAAAACATTATGACCAGCAGGCTGATGTGCTGCTGGTCCTCCACGTGTTTCTGCAGCTGCTCCGACCCATCAAGACATGGACTCTACAAGACCCCTGAAGCTGGGCTACCCGGCACCAAGAAATTAGCAGATCATAAATCTGAAAAACATGTAAGACAATTTCTATGACAGCATCGAGCTGCTGACCCGGGCTGTGCCCGGAGGCTCCTCGTCTCCTCGTTTTCTGGTGGCTACATTTTACCCAAGATGTTGATGATATTCTGACCAGATGTCTGTCTCTGTCTGGTTCTGCTCCACCTGTTCAGTTGGTACTGTCCCCCACCACCCTCTTCAGACACATCACATACCCTGTCTCAGAACAGATCCCATCCTGCTGGGGAGACATCTCAGAAGGAGAGGACACCAAGATCCCCCTGCCTTGTCTTCTCTAGCTTACATC
>OMLC01037339.1:0-19639 GCA_900302585.1 Regalecus glesne
ACAGCTGTCTGTGACAACGAGATAGCAGCTGGTGTGTACGGGCCCTGCTGATATCCCAGCGCCATGCCTGGACAGAAGCCCCTGCATCTGGGCCAAGGAAGACCCAGCCGGCCCTGGCAGGCACACTGAGCCCCAAGATCTCCTTGAGTCCCACCGCTGATAACCTCGACACACATGGGGTCAAAGACTTAATAGACACCTTCAACAGCCGACAGCAGATAAAGAGTGACACTCACAGCGTGCCATGAGTCCGGTGAGAAAACCGATTTGTTACATGAGAAGGGGGATGACAGAGAGAAAGGTATGCCGTGTTAAAAGTCAGTTGTGTCTATCTCTGTGTTAACTTGCAATGAGAATCAGACTAGATGAGCAGCTGCTGTTGTCCAAAATGAGCTTAGCTGATGGAAAACTGCATGTAAAATCATGCATACATGCTAAATGCACCATATAGTCAGACACTGACAAAAAGGATTCACATGATCAATATGCACTGATAGAAGGTCAGATGAATGAGATTCCCTTGGCGAGGTATCGGATTCCCTCTATGAAACTGTAAAGTTCATATTAGTGGAATAAAGCAGTTGTCTCGACAGATGGCATTGATCTGTGCATTGCATCCCATTTTCCCAATCAGGGACTGTCCTGATCATTCTTTACCAAGAGGGGCGCTTCAAATTGAATTGAATGAGATTTTAGTTGATCTTAACTGAATCACATGGACATGCTCATCACTCTTCCTCTTCGTGGGGCAGAGGGTCTGACTGATGCTGTGACTGGCAGGAAACATCCCGGGGATGCAAAACAGTTTTACATTCTGAATTTTCATTTATGGCAAAATATCCCACAGCCTCAAGGTGGCTTCTACGTTCTCCCCCGTGACATAAATGCAGTTTGCCCTTTTTAATTACCAACCTTAATCTAATACTAATTCCCCGATATTGCCACAAGTAATGCAAGTATGGCGAGCTGGCTGGAAGACAAAGCTGGGCACGGTGCAGGCGTTTGTGTTTGGTGTGCCTGGTGTTGGCACCGCCCACACAGTCTGCTGGTTGGCCCTGACAACATGGCATCATGGTGCCAGGCTGTCGCTGTGCCAGGCCTGGAGAGCAGCTGCCAGGCAAAACCAGCGGGCACTAATTCAGCCAGCCACAGGGAGCCCCCCTTCACCCCTTCTCGTCCCTCCCTGTGGCTACAACCATCTCTCTCTCTCTCTGTTTCTCTGTCTCCCTCTCTCTCTCATACACAAATTCCCACTTTAATCACGGCGAACTTGCCAAAAGCTAATCTTCCATCTTTTTAATCAGATGTTTGTCTGATGCCAATATTCCGATAACTAATTACCAGAAATGCTGCTGGATGAATGCCTTTGCCTTTGAGCAACAGTGACCTTTCTCAACCAAGCAAAGCCTGAAAAATCACCCAAAGCTGCTGATGCAAGAGATTTGGAATGTTCTCCTTCCCATACCGAGCTGTCACTAAAAAGTAGATCCGAGTTTTCCACCGGTACAATCTAGCCTCAGTCGAGCGATTTGAAGACGTCTATGTGCAAAAAGAAAAACACGACAACAACAAAAGCTGCAATTCACGGACACGCAGGGTCCGCTTGGGGGCGGGGCTACATTATTCATTTGTATGCCTGTCATTGACACATGTTCATGTTCATCAGCGTGAATCATTAACATCCTGCTCCCATTGCCTTTATCTTTCAGGATGAAAGTGGATCCCCGAGCCCCAGGGACTGCGTCCAGGGAAGGGACTCTGTGGTTGGTAAAGTGAGAGCCAAAACACTCAGAAGCGTTCAGCTGCTTCTCTGATTGGGCTGGAGTTTCTTTGTGGACCCTGCTGGGGGCCTCAGATTTGCCCCCCGAGCCTGGCTTGGGATGTGAAGGGTGACCCGTTTTGTCTCTGCGTTGGGGCTGGATCATTATGGTACAGAGCCGGAGGGTCTCACGAAAGGTCTTGCATGACCTGGATGCCCTTATGTTAAGATGGTGACTCTCCCAGGGCGAGGCTCAGACATGTGGTCCTGTTTCACTGACCATGTGAATTCCCCAAATGTGGGAATCTCAACTGCATAATTTCTGGAAGGGGACGGCATGGCTCAGGAGGCTGAGCGAGTTGTCTTGTAATCAAAAAGTTGCCGGTTAAATCGCTAGCTCCTTCAGAAAGCATGTTAAAGTGTCTTGAGCAAGACACTGAACCCCTAACTGCTCCCCGGGGGCTGCAGCTGCCCACGGCTGCAATTCAATAGTATGGTGTAAGTGCAGAAGACAGATTTCATTGTAAGAATACAATGACTCGAAGTGGCTTTCCTCACATTTGAGCCGAACAAGTGAGGGTCTAGAGGCCACGTCTCTCTCAGCCTCAGCCTATCGGTGCACTGCTGCATCCTGTCTCACACATGCACTCCTACAGAGCTTTGTGTGTCCGTGCGGTGCTCACATTGTATGTGTTCCCGAACAGCAGGCCCAGATGAAGGCTGACATTCCTAAGGCCTGTGCTCTCGGTAAGCATTCTCATCTGCTCCCTCAGCTGTCACTCATCCTGCCTCTGAGCTCCTCTGCTCCAGCTGAAGGTCACAATATGGCCGATTCCTCCGGAGAGCTTCTATAGGTTTCCATGCTCCATGCTGTTTGGGTAAACACCGAACAGCAGTGCATAGAGATGCTGATTGTGTGCGTGTGTCGAGTGTGTGCGAGAGTGTACACACAAGCGTGAGCATGTGTGCGAGAAAGCATGCACGCTTGGATCCAAATCCATGCGTGCAGGTTTAGGGGTGCTTATAGGACTTACTGCTCTTTTGTGGATCTGCCCGCAAGGCTACACATACACAGCACTGGGAGTGCAGGCTGGGGTTATTGGTGCCAAGTTTTTTTTTGTTCTCATGGCCTCTTTTTCCCACACGAGTGGCAATCTGGACAGGTTGACCATGCTCTATGGTCGATCTTCTGATGGATATCATCAGAGATCTGCAAGACTGGATGAGTTCGTAAGGAAAGAAGCAGATACAGGTGAGTTGTCCCTCAGTAGGTTAAATCTAAGGGGCTGAAGATGGCCCATCAGTTCCCGGTGAACGATCTACCACTGAGCTGCCACAGTGTGCATGGAATAACCTGATAAATAACATTATAAGCTGTCAAAAGACATCATATTTACCTAGTATACCCTTCGGTTGTGCCAGACATCTGTACTGAGACATACTGCCTATCGATCTGCTTCCCTGCACCACAAAGTAAGACCATAAAAATCAAGCATTAGCTAAATAAGGGTAAATGGACTCATTTTTATATAGCACTTTTCTAAGCTAGCCACCACGATGAACGCCTCAGTATTTAAATGAGCACGGGGGATGAAGGCCAGATACCCTTTCCTGACACTCAACTTGGAGGTGCTCGATCTAGAGCCACTGCGGCCCGTCCAACATCAGCTACTGGACATTTCCATCACCTACGGCTTATGAGCTCAGACAACAGACCAACTCTCAGGTGTGAGACATGACCAACAACAAGCTCGTGATGGGATTATCGATGGTCCAGTGACTCAAACCCTCCCTCCATTCAATACAGGCCAATATTACAGAAGTATGCAGTGGGCTGCATAGCCCCCCTAGCCAGCAAACCAAATAGTGAATTTGGGTCACATGCTGAGCAAACCAGGTAAGACCATGTCAATAATAACTAGGAGCTGTCTAAAGGGAGTGGTCTTCAGCAAATTACCCCCCCCATGCTCAATGTTCAACGAACGCCCGTTCATTATGAACCCATCGGTAGCCGGATGCTGAGGTCGAGAGCAGGAATGGTGGCTCGGGAGCTTGGGCCCTGTTTTGAGCACCATCTCTGTTGAGTTGTTGGTAATCAGAGCATCCTTGAGATGGGAGCAGTGTAGGAGATGGTAAATAAAGAGGTGGGTAAGGAGACACGATTACATTTGTTTGGGGTTCTGCAGTTTGACATAACGGGATTCATTTGAGGCCTGGACCATTGTTAATGGGAGATGGCTGCCGCCAGTGGTGACACGTAGCGGTTGGATAACAACAGCTGCAGAATAAATCCTGATGGGCCTCATGTAAAGATCCGTTGACCAGCAAATTCTCCATAACCAAACCCCTCAACACAGTGTAAAGTGGTAATTGTTTATGTACACAACCTAAATTAAGGTTATACGTTGAGCAAACAGAAGGCCTTCGGCTTCCCAACTGCACCAAGTCAAAACAACAACCGACCCCACCACGGTCAAACCTCCATTTTCGGATGCAGAATCAACACAGCTGGACATCCTAAAGTTTGTGTTTATGTCTGTGCACTACCTTTCCGACTTGGGTCTAAAAATAGCCGGACAACATCCTGCTGTGATGCTGAAGGTGCAGTCATCTTTCCCTCTGAAGGACACAGCACTGTCTGAAGTTTGGGAGCTGGGGGAAGGAGAGAGGAAGCTGTGACTACCGTGTGACAAGCGCCCTGTTCCTTCCTCCCTGGCCTGAGAAACAGGAAGTGGAGCTCATAAGGCATTATTGTGACGGACAGGAAATGCAAGGTCCTCTAAAATAGGAGCCCCATTCCGGCTGTCAATGACAGGAGTCTGTCTTCCATGGCCCCAGAGAGACCAGTATACATTAGTCTTCAGATTAGGGCAGCAGACACGTATACAGATGGGAAGACACACAATGAGCAGCTACCATGTGTACCTGATACAGGACTACTGCTGACACACGGGAACCTCATGGCAAATGTGTAGGAAAATAATTAAAAACTAAGAAAGAATAGAATCTTAAGAAATCTTATTTGAGAACATCTTGACATGCTTTGTGCAGGACCAGGGATCAAACCACGTATCTGATAACCAGATGACCTTCCGACCTATCAAGCTATGCTGCCCCAGTAAAGAGATGTGTATGGACAACTTCTTAAGTAGTTCCCACTGTTGCCATCTTTCCCCAGAACAGCTTCATGTGCTGAGCTGTATTAAATCACTGCTCTGAGCTGAATCCCCTCCTGCACATATGTGCACACAGACAGCCATCATTCAAAGGGTTAAAGGGGGCATGCAGGGTGGATCCTGCTGTATCCTTAGCAGAAACCGAGGAGCTGGTTGGTAAGAGAGATGCGCAGGGTTTGTTTCGGCCTCAATCCCAGTTAATTAAAATCCTTCTTTATCTATTTCATGCTTTCAATTAGAACAGCTTGGCCCGGGCTCAAGCTTCTGTATGTAGATAACCATGGTAATAAGATGTGATTAATGCGGGGGGCCCATTTACGGTACAGGCTTGCAGCAAGGCCCTGCTGTTGTTTCCATGCCTTGTTTTATCTTCGTATCCTGTTTTGATCCCAGGCCCCGCCTATGAAGAGGCAGTGAAAACGGTTGTACAGCACATGTCTGTGAAATACGCATGGCACCTCATCCAGTGTGCTAAGATTGATAGAGCCATCTTTTTAACCGCTTGTAGAACATGACTGGTGTTGGCCACTTGTGATCACTGTCAGCTAATCTAGAGCAATGAATGAAGCTACAAATGGCCGATACCAAAGCTCAGCTGGTGCCAACTCACGTGGATTTTCAGCCATGTGTAATCAAAACTGTCTGCGAACAATGTTTTTTCTCAGTCAACAGGTCCACCAATGATCAGATCTACGTTTCACCCTCCAATACAACACGGAAGCCATGCTGTATAACAAATCAGACATTTAGCTTGATAAGTATTTGGTGTCAATTTTTTGGTTGCAAAAATACAGGATTTATTTGTGTTACATGAGGTTCATTTTATGTCATGATGAGTCCCCACATAGTGGGGATGGATACAGACTTAGATGGAGCATGGGGAATTGAGGACGGATGCCCTTCCTGACACCCTGCAATGGGTTCGAACCCACAGCCTGTGGTTCATCAGTTCCCAAAGTGCACACTTTAACCACTCGGCTACTCCGGCCCCCATGATAGAAATGAAATAATACTAAACCAAATTGTATTGTTCAGTTAATTTTTTCATATCGAATGAAATATCCAACTCAACCAGGGCCTATATTCTTCATCCAAGATATGCCTGCAATGAATTGGTTGAAACATTTATTAACATGTCACTGGTCATATGAAATATGAATACAAAATGTAACAGCTAACAACAATTACATGTCTCAAAAAACAAAAAGTCAAATATTAAGCACAATCGTTCAAAATACATATGAAAAAGCCATTTTTACAGAACACGGAACAAACGGCCAACATCCCCCAGAACTCACACTTGGTTTGATTATAAACATTTAGATGATTACTGCCATCTACTGGTCAATATATAGTAACACAAAGTAAACAGAGGGACAATTATGAAGCAAACCATAACCGCTCTTCCAGTCTATTCTGGGACTTACAGGGGCCATCTACATTCTACAGGGAGTCTTTATCCACCTAAGAGCTCTCCTTAGGGATCTTGGAATCTGGTCTTAATGGGGTAAAGACGCTTTCTGAACAGGGGATGACAGGCCTGGATGGCGTGAGGCCTTTCCAAAGGGCCTCCATCTCTACATTATATCCAATTTCTGCTGAGGTTCTGGGTCTCCGTATGCAGACACAGGGCTGTTAAAAAGTGGTTTCTCTCCAAAATCTTTCATAGGGGCTGATACTGGAACCTGATCTGTTGGGCTAAAGGCAGAAACCATAGCTACAGGGGGAATATCGAGGGACTGGACAAAGCGAACGCCTGTCGCCCATGTTGGACTTCTAGAGGGTTGGGAACAAGAAGGCTCAGCTTTTGGTGAGGGAGGAGGCTCCAGAGTTGCAGTTGAAGGGGACTTATGTGTTGTTTTGCACTTAGGATGCTGTGTAGGTCTCCTTGCTATGAGTGATTGCTGGCGTAGGAATTGGGACCAGGGTTCGATGTGGTACTCAGGATCCCGGGTGTGTCTTTTTGCTAGTGCTGAGGACTGGCTTGGGGGCTTGGGCTGGAGGTTGAAGTGATACTCAGGATCCTGGGTATGTTTCTCTGCTAGAGGTGAGGACTGGCGTGTGGACTGAGGCCGGGGATTAAAGCGATTCAACAAGCCCTGTTCTGTCACAGGGTAGCGAACAAGGGCCTGCTCTTTACGCTCCAGATGCATATGCTTCAGTTGTTTCAGTTCCTCAGGCAGCTCTATCACAGTGCCCTGTGGACACATGCAGGTACACAGAATGCTTCACTTTTGTTTAACTGTATAAATCGACTTATTTTTAATCTAGCAATTTTCTAGTCTAGCGACCACTCAAGGCACTTTACAACATATGCTTCACGTTTACTGAGCATGAGGATCAAGAATGGATGCCCTTGTCCTGACACCCCACAGTTGGATCAAACCCACTACGCAAAACCCAGAGGCACACGCTCTACCACTGAGCCACCGTAGCGAACACAACATTTCAAATTAATTTGGAAACTGGCAGAGATGGTGGACATTATCAATAGTAGCATGTTTGAGGTTAGGTTAGGGAAGTGGTTTCCTCAAACAGAGGAATGCCAGATTATGTCTGGCCTTCCTGAAAAAATGAGCCTCTCCTAATGATGAATAACAATGACTAGATAGATTGAAATCCTTTAAAGCTCAATCATGATTTTTTTCCCCTTTCCATCTTTTTTGTCTCAATGTTCACATTGATTTTTTTGCGGTGACTCATATCTGATAATGTGAACGGATCTCCATCCTTCCCCCCCCTTTCATTCATTATTATTGTCTGGTCAAGCCAGTGAAGTATACACTGATGAATCAAAACATTATGACCACATGCCAAATGTCAGCACTAGGTGGTCCTCCCTGTCCCACCTAGTGCTGACCCTCAATGGCATGAATTCTATAAAGACCCCTGAAGGGGTCCTATGGTATCTGGAACTGACATATTAGTAACAGATCCTCTAAGTCCTGTAAATTACAAGTTGGAGCCACCATGGATTTGCTTGTTGATCCAGCACATCACACAGATTGAGATCAGATTGAGATCTGGTGAATTTAAGACGGGGTAACACCTTGGGTCTACAACAATGTTTAGGTATGTGGCACAGGTGAAAGTGACATTCACAGGAATGGCAGAGCCCGGAGTTCCCCAGAAGAACATCGCCCAGAGCATTACACTCTCTCCACCAGTGTGTTAGCTCTCTCAATGCATCCAGATCCCATCACTTCTCCATGTAAATAGTGCACACATACATAGCCATCCACATAATCGAAAAGACGGAACTCATGCGACTAGGAAACTCTCTTTCTTCCCCCCAGTGTCCAGTTTTGACGCTCAAATGCTCATTATGGGCACTTCTGATGGTGGAGAGGGGTCATCATGGGCACCAACTGATCTGCGGCTAAGGAGCCCATACGCAGCAGGGTACGATGCACTATGTTGTGATACATTCCTCCAAACATTCTGTGACAGTAGATCTTCTGTCAGTTCCAACCAGGCAAAATAGCTTTCATTGCTCCCATGATTCTTGGGCACCAAACAACCGGTCTTCAATTTGGCTTGTCTCTTATCTCCTTTCGTTTCATCTGCCCAGACCTTAACATGTGCCTTTAATGGAGACTATCAATATTTGGTCCCCTTGTGAGTGGTCATAATGTTTTGGCTCATCTGTGTTCCTTGAGCCTGGTAATCCAGAATGAAATCAAGTGATTTATGCCATGAAGAGTAATTTCAATCCACATGGATTTCAGTTCAATCATAAAATCTTTGGTCCCATGGCCATAGTATATCAGATGTGAGTCTGACTTAGAATTAAAAAGACGCGTTTCCACATTCTTCATCTGCTCCAAAGATCTGATTTGTGTCACAATTGAGGTACTCCCCCCATTCTGTCAGATTTAAGGTGCAGTGAACCATAAAGCAAAGTATTTAGACCCCTTTGATTCATCATCTGAGCCGTTCAGCGGTCTAAAATAAAAGACAGTAGTTGTACTGGGAAGTTTCCATGTGTAAATGTGGCAAATGTGGGATCCCAAAGCAGATAATGTGAACACATTGAGTGATGAGGGAGTTATTCCTTATCCTATGTGAGGGTCTAAGGACAGGAGGTTGTGTCATTGTGAAGCTCAATGAGGGAGCTTTGTAATTTGTGATAATGGGCTATACAAATAAAATTGTCTTGAGTTGAATGCATGTGAATTCCATACCATGCTTGTGTGCTCATCTTTGCCAGGTACTTTTTGACCGCTGCTGAGGTAGGAGTCCACCAGTATACTGTAGTCAACGATGAGAGCGTCACGTAGCACTTGTCTGACAGGTTGCAGGTGAATAACTGACATAGCCATCATCTTCAACAACGATACAGGGCATGGACGCCTGGAGCAAATATCCTATTTCTCATTTGTTGTGATGAACCAATGAGTACACACACACACACACACAAACACACACAAACACATTAAAAATCATGTCCTCTTCCCCTGCACTCCCTCGAGGATATCTACATTATAATCATATTATTTACTTTGTGATGATCTTGCTTTAATTAACTGTATGTATTCAAATTTACATTTTAATATTAACATGAAATTGATGAGGGCACAGTAAAGGGGAACAGACATGTATTCACCCTGGTGTTTTAGGGACATTTATTCACAATTTCTCCCCATTATTCATTTTTTCCCTTAAATATCATTTTTATATATCGAAATCAATCAGTCATTAGACAGGGTTGTATACCTTGGTGAGTTCTGGCTTCATCTCAAGGGATGACAGTCTGGAGGAAGGCACCTTCAGGTAGAGTCTCACCACTTCCTTAATCGTACTGACTCTATCTGGAAGGAAGCCTCCGGTCTTGTTATAGAAGTACATGGTATCTGCCACCTAATCAGGTATATCCAAAACAGAGCAAAACGGATAAATCAAACATGGACCCATATCTAATCATAAATAGAAAAAGCTGTACTAGAGCTCTGTAAATTACTGTGAAACTTAGGTTGATCCCTTAAAAACAAAAACAAATTAATATTAGATTATTGTTCACTACCTGTGTGTCAAAGACATTGGCAAGTTTTACTTTAAACTGAGCCATCAGACACCTGGCAATGCCTCTGCAGTCATGGATGACCTGTGTAACAAGTGAAAATCCACGCAGATGTCTAAGAGTTAAACCAATTCCTTTCAACTCTGTTATATATGTTGCTTTAAATGTCTGCTTTGCTCACCTTTACTACATGTCCATTTTCCAGGATCATAGTCAGACCATTCTTAAAGGCAAGAGCTCCAAGCCTTATGATGTCCATCAAGTATACCGTTTTGTTCGTTGCAATCTACAAACATGTTGAAGATTCTAGGATTTTAATTTGTTATATAAATGTTCAAAATACAAGATACTATAGTTGAGGCCTGCAACACGGCAACACAATAGCTACTGGATAACAATCACGGTGAAATAATTTAATTTCAATACGTAATTAACATTTACAAAGGGACCTAACACTACAAGAACTATAACTGATTGATGCGGTTCAAATCAACCATTTGTTATTGGCGCATGAACCAATTGTAGGAACTGGCAGAGGTGTGCAATTATTTTCAATTCTCTCTCACTCCTTACCGACAGCCAACATAATTTGCTATCATGACATGTCTCCATCCAAAAAGCTGCAACCCCAATGGCCTCTTTTTGGTTAATGTCCATCACCTAGAGGGATTAATGTAGGACTTAGGGGTTTCATTTAATGCCAAATGTAACAGTACCAGCTCTATTGTTGTACTTGGTAAAATAATCTGTAAATATAAATGCAGCATTGTTAGCAGCATTCAGCTACAGTACAACTTACAGCCGATCCAAAGCTGTTAAGTGTATCAATGACCTCGTAGTTGACACACGTGTCTTCCTCCTCTGAAATAATTAAAATAAAATCAAGTCATCTTCCTTGTCACCATGAATGATAGGATATTTATGCGTATGAGAGCAATGAATGAAAACTTTCTGAGCAAGCAAGTCAAAAGGAAAAACTGAACAGGTTTTCAAATTAATATTCATTTGTCTGCCCTGCCCCCTCTCTCCTTACCAAATCGCCCTTTCCTGATTGGCTGAGACGCTTTTACGGCCAGGGATCCCTTCAGAACAGGTTCCTGTCTGTACATCAGATCAAATGATTTTAAAACTTACCCACAAATATGCACCACCCAATCAGGTGTATGTTCACCTTGCTCAATAATTGCTTACCCACTGTGAGCCTTGGTTTCAAGATAAGGTTCCACTGTAAAATAAAGAAATGTAAATTAATTTAGAATTGTTTCACTGCCAGACGATCAAAGCTAATGGACTTTGTTCTCTGCATTTAACTCATTCTATTGTATAGGAGCAGGGGCGCCATGGCTCAGTGGTTAGAGCAGTCGGTCGTCTGACAATCAGGTGATAGGTTCGATCCCCGCACCTGCAGAGAAGCATGTCAAGGTGTCCTTGAGCAAAACACTGTTCCCCTAACTGCTCTGCACTGTGATAGATTGGCGGCCTATACAGGGTTTATCTCCGCCTTTCACCCAATGAGGACTGAGATAGGCTCCAGTTACCCAATCTGATTTCATATAAGCAGCTGACAATGGATGGATGGATGGATGGATGTTGTATATGAGCAGTGAGTGTTGTTGCCATGTGGTGGTCAGAGAGTAGTAAGGGGTTCAGTGTCTTGCTCAAGGAAACCGCAACATGGCTTCTGAAGGGGCAACAGGGATCAAACCTAAAATCCCAATCGAGTCGATTATATTTGTGAAGCCAGTCATCACAGATGAAAAAAGAACATCAGTGAGCTTTACAACACAAACACACACACACACACACGCACGCACGCGCACACACAATTTAAACAGAGAGAAAAATGAGAAGAAACATCAGGGAGCGCAAAAAATAGAGGGACCTCTCTTCCAAGAGGCAGACATGCAATAGATGCAGTGTATAGTGGATAAAACACAATTTGCAGAAAACAACACTGAGAAGATGACGGAGTTATAATGGAATTACTAGAATAACGCTCTACTTCCTGAGCTAAACTGCCTCCTCAAATTTGCAAATGACGTCTCATTTGCAACAAATTTAGACATTTAGGCTCGATTAAAGATAGAACAACGTCAACCATACAAACTCAAGTAAAAAGACACGAAACTCACGATTCAGGATCTCATGACCGAAGAAAATCTTTTCAGCAGAGTATTCCTTCCCACTTGCGACATCGACAACTAAAAAAAGAAGTAAATCCAGCATTAACAGACAGCTGGATATTGATAGCAAGAGTTACAATGGCCACGGTGAAGAGCTAGCTGTGGTCACGCTAGCAGTTAGCATGGCCACAGCCATGACATTTCCAATGCAGTAGACGCTTTCAATATCAATAATAAATATGGAAAACATTGTTCGACTTATATTAGTTTTTCACCACACAATAATCTGAACAACGCTGTATAGACGGGTAGGGAGAGAATGAGAGAACAGTGGCACACTAACCATCTGATAAGACGATGCTTTTATTGGGTTTAATTTGCCTCACGGTGCCGACGAATGCCCCGCTCTCGACGGTGAGCTTGGAACGTTTTCCCACTAGGATATCAACTTGCTCCATCGCTGTGTTCAGTAACCAAATGAGTGTCTTAAACAATGAAAAAACTAAAATTATAAGCTAAAAACGTTTACAGAATCGAAGCGTGATTCACACCAAACTCTTCGAGCACACGCGTGGAAACGTGGTGGCGGGAAGTTCGAAGAAGTGGACTTCCTCTTCCTTTTATTTCCGGTTGACTAGCTATGGTTTAATATTTTGCCGCCTACTATCGGTGTAAAGACCTCATTGCTAAATTCACCCTGAGATCTCTAGCTTACGATGTTTCGAGGAAGTGTGCCCTAGCTCTCTGCTTTGACAGCCGCTTTACGTTTCCTCATTTAATGCAAATCTCGTTGCTGACGATATGCTGGTCATGTGGTTGATTTGTGGGGAGGTTAGAGGTCAATTTGGCAACATTGCCACTTTTTCCAGTTGTTTATACAGGTGAGGCAGTGTAGGGTGGGGAATTGCATTCGCAGAAGAAGAAAATAGCTCAAATTATCTCATATTGGCCAGCATGACTCAGGAGGTAGGGCAGTCACTTAGTAATAAGTGACTGCCTTACCTCATCACTCAAACAGGTGACATCTGTTTGAGTGACGAAACGTTTCTGAATAAACTTCCGATCCAGTCGAACCGATTCACCTCTTTTTGTGGTCATCATCACTGCAGTCGTGATTGCCTGCAGCAGGCCGGGTCCATCTGAGGTTTATGCCACTGGATATCCAGCCCCCCACCCTCTGTAAACGTCCCCAGATGAACCGATTCAACTTATTTTATGATTTCCTCACCTGAATTATTGAGCATGTCCTCAGTTGTTCCGTCTCACCTTGGCAGCCTCTGTAGCCTTCGGCAAACCCATAACCAAGGTATTCCAAGACAAATACCTCCACTCCAAAACTTCCAATTACAAAGCTGTCTATGACACAACTCTCCTACACAGGCGCGAGGCCTGGATCACATACACTCACCACCTAAGGTTACTAGGATGGTTCTACATAGGGTGCCGGCAGTGAATCATGAGGATATTGTGACATCGTGTACCCTATCCCAAGCCTATTGTTAGAACAAACTGCAAGATCCAAGAAGCCACGGTCACTGAACACCAACTGCACTGGCTTGGGTATGTCATCAGGATGCCTCAAGAATGCCTGTGACGTCAAGTCCAGCATGGACAGCTTCATCTGGGCCTCCGGTCCACAGCTGATCAGAGGGAGTGACACAGAGACCGGCTAAAGACATGGCTGAAGAGATGTTGTACCAAGCCCTCGACACTGGAGCAGGCTGCCATCGACCGTTCTGGCTGGCAGGAGATCTGGTCCAGAGGTATAGAACAGCTGGAAATGGAGAGGAATGTGAGGAAACAACAGAAAAGTCTGAGGAGACACAGCCATGCCTGCCTCCACTAGCACCGTTTGTGGAGGATGTCATCATTGGACTTTATGGACCAACAGCAAGCATGTGTGTGAGTATGTATATGAGGTCATTTAAGAAATGGAGGGGGCCTACAAATTGTGGATCGAGTGGAAATTCCACCTGTCTGTCAGCCCAGATATGTCATTGGTCAGAATAGCATGCACAGTGTGGGCTTATCTGTTGAGAGAAGTTACACAAAACATCCAATAGGAGGTGCACACAGTCCTTCGAATGAACCATGATAGCTTTTTACCCTTAACTACTGTGCTGTGTATCCAAAAGACACAAAACAATATGAGAATAATGTCAGTTATTATCACATTACACTGACCACCATGTGTTGATGGGAAACGTGAGGCCCCTTTTCTACTTTTTGACTTGTTTCACCAATGTAAATCCTACATGGAGCAACAGAAAGGAGAACACACACTCTGCCCAACAGGCTCATGGTCCAGTTTCCCCCTGAGCAGCATCTCTGCAGCATATGGGACACTCGGCTTTCTTGAGAGCCCTTGAGCTCAGAAAAAGGTGACTATGGAAGGGAAGGGGTCAAAGTTCACGCCTCTCATGTCAGATTTCTTTGTTTCCAGCTGAGCGCTGAACAAGCAAAATGTGGGGTCGTCATATGTAAGTTAAAGGTCTGCTTCTGTCTTGTTTTGGTGAGCCTGTTTGTAGCATCTCAGCCAACCAGAATGTTGGGATGATGTTGTCACAAGTAACCTGCATATCATTGATGACCTCGTCTGCCCCAGACAGCACATGTGGAATCATTGCAGCAGAACAGCTGGGTGGCGTTACCCTACTTCTGTCTGCGGAGGCAACTGGGTTATGTGCTTCGATAGTTTCTTCAATTTCTTTTGGTTTAAGTGTGCAATAAAGGAGCTAATGCCAAAGGTAAGATAAGAATTAAAATCAAATCCTTTTCATCATAAGACAGATTCAGTATTTTGTCCCTGGGATTCTGTTTTCTATATCTTCATACCTACACGAATAGCGGCCACTGATTGCATTTACTGTGTAGACAACTGGCTGGTTTTGCATTTTCACTTCTTCTCAGAGGCTTATTGAGAAGAGAAATGCTTGTAACCCCCGAGTCATAGGACCCAGGCCACAAAGCTTTGCATGACACTTGTGGTAGGTACAGTGTCAGAAGATATTGTAGTTGAATAATTACAGCTTAACGAACTAAAAAGACAGAAATACTCTTTCCTGTAGTATAATTAATGTCCCCTCGTCAAAAGGTACGTTTTCTACGCGTCAGGGTCATGTTTGTACAGCGCGCCTGCTCGTGTTGAAATGATTGATTCAAAGAAAAGACTGCACCCATGGGATGGCTGCATGACAGTGCATGCATGGATGCTAAAACACTTGGGGTATTATTAAATCGCATGTATTATGAAATCTGCATTGAGTTCCAGTCAACATCATTACTGTTGGTATTTGGACAGAGAGGGGAATCAATACCACATTGGGGGGGGGGGGGTTTGAAGCATCGCAGCCCCTCAAACCGTCTGAGCAGACTGTACATCTACAGGATTTCCTCCCTGAGGTAGAGATGCCAGCGGTTCAGGACCGGGGTCACTCTCTCTCCAGTTATATCGGCCCAGCTGAGACATGATGAGTTCTCATCTCCTCTGCTTTGCCCCATGAGGCAACCGATGAAGCAGAGCGCGGCTCATCTCTGCGGAGCACATGAGAGTGGTACTTAATCAAAGGGAGTGCACACCATTTTGCAGAATGCACAGTGCTCCCTCAGATCTTATCAGTCTGCACACACTACTTAGGCCCATTGTCAACATCGGGGCTGTGCTGCGTGTTGCTGGTCTTAACTTCCTATATCAAAGCCGTGAGAATGTCGGAGGGAAGGAAGCACTAGACTCCGTGTCCTGCAGAGGTGAGCTTATTTACTGGAGCAACGTTTTCAGTTTTACTGGATCCTTTAAAAAAAAAAGTTAGATGCCAATAAGAAGCTATTCTGACCAGGTTTCGTCTGGATTAGGACTGCTGGATCACCAACACTCAGGTTCGTTTGTTCTCCATGGGAACACCTAACAGACTGTGTGACTGATCTACGAGTGATACCAGTCTCTGCTATGAGCCATAGACTGGATAAAGTTCCAGAGAACTGACGGTAGCTATTGATCAGATGCACAGAGCAGATGCACCTCATCTGCTCTGTGAAGAAACCTCGGTCACACAGCCGACACCCCCAATCTTAGATAACAAGCGAGCAGACACTTCACGGCCATCGGAAAAGCTCGTTCATACACTCTCCCAGCAGGGACCCTTGAAAGACAATGGATGTATATCTGTTGCTAAATATATGCACCATATGTATACAATAGATACATTTCTCATGATGAACCCTCTGCCATTGGCAGCTTCAAACGAAGGCCCACCCTTTCCTGTTATGCAGACTCGGCTCTCAAACTCTAGTTTGCAAGTCTTAATGAGAAGTGACAAGGGGAATCACCCAACCAACATCTTTTGACTGCAGCCTCCTCAATGCAGCAGCACAGTGCATGCAGGCCACCATTGCACGAAATGCAACAATGCACGGCTTGTGCATGGTCAACGTGCCTCAATGCAAAACTGGACCTTTTCAGAGAAAGACAGAAATTAATAACCTTGCCAGTTATCTCTCGTATATCTTATTCAGTAGGCTGCATCAACGCCCCCAGCCCCCACCCCCTTATTATTTTTTTAAAAAACAAGCGTTGTTCAGATGTACTTCCGCCCACTCAGAGACGGAGCATCTTCATTCGTGTCATCTTCATTGACTGAAGTCTGGACAATGGTGAGCTCAGAGCGTGGTCGCGGCGCTCCGAGTCAGACCACTGGTGACATGTACCCGTACAGGAGGACACAGATGGACAGCCTCGTCCAGCCACTTGTTGCCCAGTATCTTGCGATGGGATGTCAGTCCACTGACAGCAATGACAATGGAGACGTACCGGCAAGCGGCAAGGAGAGCCAGTAAGTTTCCCCCAGTTCGTACCCCACGATCACGTCAAACTAAAACACGATGAAAGAGTTGGCGCGAAAACGAGCACGGTATATAAATGGATCGATGTCGTCGAGCTTTATTTGTTTTCAGTTTTTTGCCACGAATCTTTTTAGTTTGGCGGGTAGTCGGCGCGGCTCGTTTATGTCCGTATGCGTGTAAAAAGGAATTAGGTGGTGATTTGACTGAGCGCCACCATCCAGACGTTTTACGCATGTTTTCCCCGTGTCACCGCGCTAAGATCACATCTCTCGAAGGTTAGATTCAACATTCGCTGTTCGATGTCCTTGCCTATCGTTCTGTGGCGCACTGGGGCTTTTTTTTCAAATATATAACCGGCAGGTTGTCTCTGTGTTTACTTGTCAAGTGGCGGTTTTAACTGGATGTCCGCAATCACCAGTTATTTCCCCAGCACTGGGGAACGGAAATGAGAACAATGGCCAGCATAGCTTTACAGAAAAAATCCCCCAGGTGTTACTTTTGATGTGTGGACAATAGATTTCTCATTTCTGCTATTTTGTTTTCTGGTCAAACTATTGGACAAATTATTTCCCATTTGTAATACTGTCTACTCTTTGTCAAAAGAATATGATGGTCCAGTGTTATTGACCTTGGTGACGCACCCACGCACACCCACACAGAGTTTCCCCCAGCGAGTCCCTGGGTTCCTCCTCCCCCTCCTTCACTCCTTTCTTGTGTCTCTCAAGGAGAGCGGCTCCGAGATGTGGCTCCAAGTGTAGAGTCTCTCCTCCAAGGCGTCCTGAGAAGGTCCACAGGCCCAGCCCGGCCCAGATGACCCAGGGTAAGGTCATGATGTCCCTGGGACACCTTGCCAAAGGAGCCAGTTGGGAGGAGCTCATCCAAGCTTGTCTGAACGCCTTCGGTAAGTTCGATACCCACGTATGCTGGCATCTGGGGCTCAGTAAGCAAGACGAGATTGAAATGCACAGTGAAATTAGCCCCAGTCCCTATGCTGGTGTTGCTGTTGGCCTCCATGTAGAGCATTTCCAACTTTTTGAATGTCACTTTTAAAGTGGTTTAGATGCACATATTTCCCTTTGTTCCACTGAAATGATGAATAGATTTCCATTTGGATAGAGAGCTGCTTGTTCATTCAAATGATGACTCTCCATGCCGGTTATTACTTGCGCCGTCCTCAAGAAGCTTACACGGGCAATTAAAACCTCAAAGATGGATCACAGCAGTCATTATTGATCAGTGGTTTTGTATTTGTGCAGGTTAGTTCTTCATGGAACATATCATGAGTCAAGTTGGGGAATGTTTGCCCAAACCGAATGCTAAAGATTAGTAAGCAGGGCGGAGGCTGTGGGGACCAGTTGAGTGGAGACACGAGTTGTGCCAAGTTGTGTGGAGTACTCTTGCGGCGATTACATCTTTCAAGAGACAAACTTTTATTCCACTGTTGCCTGGATACAAAGATGAAGCAACAGAGCTGTGGTATGATGCACCAAACGCTGAAGGACATCGGTGTGTCAGAGGACCGGGTGGGGCGATGAATGCTTCCTGTAGCTTCACATCCTGGAGAATTTTTTTTAGATTGGAATAACTCAAGTAAACTGGAGACACAAGCTTTCATCTGCTGGAGGGTCAGCACAGCATCTTACAGTATCTCATAGATGATGCATAGCTTGGGTTTAAAGTGGTTCTGGCATTGTGGTGCCAAGTACAAGACGTGTACATGCTTGTGATTGCAACAGGTAGACTCTGACCACAGACCTCTGACTTCTGCCCCACATCACAGACGGACCCCCTGAAGTCCTCGGACCTGGCCACCTTTTCAAACATGAGAGCACACACGTAGGAGCTATTTGAAGGATTAGTTGGTGGTTGCTTCAAGCTTTGGCGAACCAAAAGGTCAACTGCCCCCCCCAAACACACAAACACACACACACACAAACACACACACACAGGCAGAACCATGAACCTTAGATGGTGACTCCACTTTGAAATGTGAGGCACTATGAGGCATGGATCAATAGCTGTTGATATCATCCCTCTGCTGTTGAACTGCACACTAAGAAAGTGGGCAGTATGGCAGCTATGGGTTGGAATGAAAAGAACGTCATACTGGTGGTTATGGTGGTGTCAGAACTCGAGGTTTTAGCGTGTCAGAGAATAGTATTTGTTAAATTATGCTTAAAGTATTGTTAAATATGTCGATGTTTTCAACAATTCTGCTTTCCATGTGAACCCCCTATCAGGGGCTGAATCAAGAGGGATGTAAGGGGATGCCAAATTGATGAATTCCCATCACATTTGGGTTGATGGCCTCATGTAATATATCATAATCAAGGAACGTTAGTATGTATAAAGAAATCTATATCACTATTCAATTTCTTTTAAGTTTTTTTATGGGGTGGCATGGTACAGGAGGTATTGCGGGTCTTCTAGTAATCTAATGGTTCCTGGTTCAATCCTCATTCAGAAAACATGAAGCATCCTTGAGCAAAACCCCTAAATGCTCCCGGACGCTGTAGCTTCTACTGCTCCCATACAATAGGATGGGTTCAAAGCAGAGGACACATTTCATTGTAGGGCTACAATGACCAAACAAAGAGGCTTTCCTTATAGAGATTTGCAAGCCAGCTCTCAGATAATTTCTGAATACACTTGGTGTATGAAAATCTTTCGTGGTTTAGATTACGTAGGCCAACGGCTGCAGCTTGGGTAGTGGTTATTTGAA